>SNQJ01S0007423.1:18958-96930 GCA_010110895.2 Picea sitchensis | reverse complement strand
ACACATATCCACTTTATCTTCTTGTAATGAATAATATCCAAATAAATTTTGGATGAAATTTTGAAAACCATGCGGTCGTTTCCAGAAAAATGTTGAAATTTTGTTGATTTTAAAATGATCATAACTTCACTTTCCGGACTCCATTTCGGACGATTTTTTTTTTTAATTTGATATTTTCCGAGAGGAATTCAAATATCCAATTTGTTTCTGCAAATAGTGCTAAGAAAATATCAGAATTGATTATGATGTGCACGACTCTCTTTTTGTCTCCTGAGATGCATGCATTGTGTATGGAAACGTATCTACATGTGACTCCTGAGATGCATGCCATATATATTCCACATGAATTTCAGAAAACAAATCTGAAATGGAGTAGACATCATCTTCAATTAATGGAATACAATTTTTTGTAGATACTTGTGTAGAAGGCTCTTCAAACTGAGATGATTTATTTTCCAGTGGATTTTCTACATTCTCTATCTTGTCAACATTTTGCATGCATTCTTCCTTATTTCCAAATAAAACCTCCAATCTGCTCCATAAATCATTTGGAGTGAATTCTTGTGAGTCATCATATACTTGATGGAAATTTTTAGGAGAAATAAAATAAATGATACATCCTATGGTCATATCTTATCTATTGAGAAAATAATTTTTCTCATTAGCAAAATCAGGCTCTACTTCCATTGCCATAATTATTTGGTACAAGCCTCTGCATCTGAGTAGAAGCATAATTTTTGGCTTCCATTCCAAATAGTTATGAGGCGTGAGAAGTATTTCCGGTGAATAATCCATCTTTTTGCTACCTTCAATCTTCAGTACTTGCAAAAATAATTTGGTTTATCTTTTGCTTAGCAGTCCGTCGGCTCTAATACCATGTAAATGTGTTGAACATATACAAAATAGATCTAGCTAGACAATACTCCACACATTTGGAGAGAGAAATTGAGAAAGAAGAAACAAGATATAAAGAATGGAAGAATTCTCAGTAACTGTTTTCCACACTCAAAGAGTGAATAATTTACAATAGATATAGGATAAATGAGTAACTAATGAGCCATAATGGTGTTTTAGAGTGATCTGGACACACACTAGCAATTACATGAGTGAACTGTCACCTAGTCTAGTCTCTCAGGCAGTTACGAGAGTGAATTGTCACATAGCTGAGTTAACTAGTCAACTAGTCTTCAGTTAACTGATTGAACAAAGAGTAGTGAGTTGGCGATGATCTCAATGTTGCATGGTGACATAACCAATGCAACATCTAAATTCAACTCAACTAGTCAAACTGAAGTATCAACTGAACGAGAATATTCCACTCTAGGTGGAATATTCTCTCCTAAATTATAGGAGACTAGATAATGACTAATTATGACTAATAAACAAGGAATAACCTTAGGAAAAATAAATCCTAGGTGTGTGTGAAGTAACTCCAACATCATTAAGATAAAGAAGAAGGATGATGACTATATCAACTAGAGTTAGACTAATACAACCTAATTCTTCCAAACAACCCTCTAACTTGTCAATGCATATGCCAAAAAGTGTAGGGGACATGGGACAACCATGCTTAACACCTATATTACAAGTAATTTCTCTAAACCAACCCTCATTGTTCCTAAACTTGGTAATAACGTTCTCGTACAATATTATCACAGCAACTCTCAACTTGAAAGAAAATTTTAGCTCTTCTAATACATTACAAAGGTTAGTCATGAGCATTATGTCAAAATCTTTTTTAAGGTCAACAAAACAACATAGGAGATTGGTTTTACTATTCCGACACTCCTCTACAATGACCCTAAGTGTAACAAGGTGGTTCATAGATGAATGATAGCTCCTAAATCTAGTCTGGCCTTTAATTCTTTTTATGTGGCTTTCTAGCCATTTGCTGATCTTTTTTTCCAAAATAATTCCATATAACTTGGTTAAAATGGGGCTACTCACAATGGTCCTATAATTAGAGGGGTTGTTTTTATCTTTACTTTTTAAAATAGGTACAATGAGACTTTGAGTCCAGGGTTTAGGGAAACCATGCTTGACTCTTAAATTGGAGTTTGTGGATGTGAGCAATGAGGAGAGGCCCTCCAATTTTTAAAATTTATCTTTGGTAGCCTTCAATGTCCTTTGCTTTCCCTTTTGTAGACTCAAACTCCGTTTTTTATAGGAAAAACTTATTTCTTTGTAAAAATGCATGAATGTTGTCCACAACATTAAGTATTTCATAAACAAATTTAAAATAAAAATCCCAGTATCAAGTGAATTATTTTTGCGCAGTCTAACTATTCTACGTTTTTGCCTTTTCTCTGAGGATATTTGTCTGAAATCCGGTGAGAAATTATTGAATCTGCATATTGGAGTGGTTATTTCTGTATAATCCTAGTGCTCTGGGGGTTTTCCAGCAGGCTGAATCCATTTATGCATTTAGAAATGCAATTTAAACAACAAAAAATTGTAATTTTGTGAAAATTTATGTTGTCAAATTCCGACAAAAAGACAAAAATGTTAGACAACACCAATTATTTTTATTATTTAAAAAAAATAAAATAAACCTATATTAATTCATTTTAGTATAATAATATTTCGTTAACATTAAACGTTTGACTTAGTAGACCCAAAGCATGGAACCATGAGAACCACATTGAAAATTGCAATTTATAAATTAATATTATAGTTATAATGAAATACGGGCGAATTCCGTTTTCTAAAGTGACCTCGGTACCTACGTCGCGGTTGAAAACGCTAGATGCGCACCTCGAATTTCTCCATATGTGTCAAAAAGTGGAGGTGCAAGATCCTTAAACAATGGCATAAAATTTTGTAATTTCTCCCTCGGAGAAGAACAAGGCATTAATTTGTTTCAGATAGCTTTTTTAATTTATATCGTTTAAAGTTAAACTAGATATAAGTATATACATATTTAATATAAGATATATTTATATAGCTATTTTATTAAAAATTATAATGTATAATATTAAATATATTTATATAAATATTTTATTATTAATAATAATGTATAAAGTATTAATAAAAGGTTTATCTTTTATTTTTTCCATGTTGTAAAGAAAATAGATAGTGGTTTTTTTAATAATTTTCACGTTAAAATAATTTTTTGGTTTTGAAATAAGATTTAACAATGTTTGTAATTATTCAAATACTCATCTTTTTAGAATGAAAGAAAACAAGTGGTTGAAGATGTAAAGGTATGTAGCAAGAAAAGTATGTCTTTTATGGATCATCATTGGATTATTTTTGGTGGCAATGATGAGTTATCTTACATTCACACATAGTAGCTAGTAATGATTGTACTCATTACAAATTAACAAATTAACAAATGAATTATGATAAGTTTTACCACCTTTAAAAAAAAACAATTTAAAAATTAAAAGAACAAAAAAAATTAAAATTAAAAAGGTGAGTAATAAACCATTAAAATTTTATTGTGACGATAGATGTTTAAATCTTATAGAATAAATATTGTGCATTAATGAATGGAAAATTAATAAAAAAACATATTATGACGTTAGTTTATAAGGGTTAATCCATCTACATATTAGCATTTGTGAAATTAAAACTCAGAAAAATTGCACGCACACTATCATTATTATTACATATACAAACCCAAATACAATACACTTATGTAAGTGTTGTCAGATCCAATTTATTCCAAACATGGAGATAGACGTTGAGAGAATATCTCAACAATCTCCAACAAACCTGAACCGATTCTAATGTAAGCATTAATTCTAACGCCCTCCCTTACAAACATATATTACAAACATAATTTGATCTTTGTCTGATCTGGTCTTCATCAACATTTCTATCCACTTCTGAACTCTCGTAGACTTCGCTCCTCCACAACCATTCATTCTGAGCTGCCACTTTATTCATTGAAGATACAACTGCTTCTAACCATCAATGACATATTTGTAATGACCAACGATTCTTGACATACTTACATTTGTCAAAGTCCATAGCTCATTGTATTTGAAAGAAAAGTAGTCTAAATATTGAATAATTCTATTGACATGCTCTCATTTGTCGAAGTACATAGCGTGTTGTATTTGCCAATTATATAGGAAAGCAGAGTAGATATTGAATGTATGCAACGATCAATCTTACAAAGTGGCCTATTTCACACATGCTTATAAACATACAAGGATCACAACTATAACCAGTAGTCGTTGTTCTTGGGTTATCAAATTCTCCAAGAACCACAAGCCATAATAGACTATAGGCATAATCAAATTAGTGGTGTGTTCTTGTGGCACCTCATACATCAAGAACCACCAGCTTAAATTGTGTTACTATGTTCTATGATTGGTTCTTCATCATATAATTTTACAAACTACAAATAAATATAACATACTTGCAATCAATAAAAAATTATAAGCTACTAATTGTCGCTTCTTTCACAAATATACATAAAAAATTGTAGCTTGAAATATTGACCTTCGGGACTGAATAAAATGATGCATCATGTTTGAATATTAGATTATCACCAGAGAAATTTGTTTGGAATCCTTGGATTCATAGAGCACGTCGAAGTGCCAGTCTTTGTCATCTCCCACAATGTGATCTAGTTGTGGCGTAGATGGTCGAGAATGTTGATAACGATCTCCATTAAAAGTTACACAAATTACCATGTAAGAAGGAAAAATAGATTTCAAAGAATTTGCTTAGGACCTTGTCGACACTTCCCAGCACCAACAGTTCAAATCCGGGTACCCTCACTAGGCTCATCTGCCTCTATCATTATGTGACTTCGTTACACAACATCGATTGCTTCAATACACAACAACAATCTATGGCAGAGACTCCCTCTTCGACGATGCACTTCTTTCCAGATGTAGATTGTTGAAACCTCTATTGTCGCTGCAATTTTGCTATGGCTTTTTCACTCGGAAAATATGAGGGTTTTCACTCAAAAAATATGAAGGTGAAATCTCGGATACCAAAAAAAAAGTTGCACGCGCACTATTATTATTATTACATATACAAACCCAAATACAATACACTTATATAAGTGTTGTGAAATCCAACTTATTCCGTGGGTTTCGTGCTTAGCTTAAATAGAAAAAGAAATAGGAGTCCCACCGATCCTTGCAAGCCAATCTAATAAAAAATAGAAATAGCAGTTATTTATGTTAATTAAAGGCTTGGTATCCTTCCCGAGGGTTGAGCAAGCCAGTCCAATAAAAAGAATAATAGCAGTTGTAGTAGTAGTTCCAGTTCTAGGAGTAGTAAGCATGAAGAAGCTAACTATCTAGGAGTCCTCTATTAGTCCAAGAAAGAAAGAAATAACAAGCACATAGAGATATGACAATGATGAGTCGAATAGAAACGCTTACCTGACTCTTACTCAGACTGTTTCCCTTATTTGTAAAAATTAAGAAAATATCTCAACAATCTACAACCAACCCAAACAAATTTTAATATAAACATTAATTCTAATATTAAAAAATTTAATTATCAAATTATAATTTTTTTATTTAAAAAACTCTTTAATTACTTAATAAAAATATTATNATTTATGTTAATTAAAGGCTTGGTATCCTTCCCCAGGGTTGAGCAAGCCAGTCCAATAAAAAGAATAATAGCAGTTGTAGTAGTAGTTCCAGTTCTAGGAGTAGTAAGCATGAAGAAGCCAACTATCTAGGAGTCCTCTATTAGTCCAAGAAAGAAATAAATAACAAGCACATAGAGATATGACAATGATGAGTCGAATAGAAACGCACTCAGACTGTTTCCCTTGTTTGTAAAAATTAAGAAAATATCTCAACAATCTACAACCAACCCAAACAAATTTTAATATAAACATTAATTCTAATATTAAAAAATTTAATTATCAAATTATAATTTTTTTATTTAAAAAACTCTTTAATTACTTAATAAATATATTATTTGTAAAACAATTTTATTATTAATTTCTACATTATTTTAATATATTTAAAAAAAAAAAAAAAACCAAAAAATATCCAAAATATATTTTGCATCATTATTGAATAGCATCCCTACTAAATATGCATATTTATGCATGGAGAGTCATAGCACTCATGAAATACTCAACAACATTACTTAAAGTAACCCCTTCAACTAAAATTCTCCTCGATTTACTAGGACAATAGTAAATTACTTTTAACTTTACTCTCTTCACTTCTGGTTTTCAAGTTTAATGGTCTTCCCTTCCTCTGGTTTTCAAGTTTCAAGTTTAATGATGTACCACGTTTTCATTACACATTTTTGTTTACTATTTAATCGAAGCGATGTTTATTTATGTAGCAAATTGTCATTGATTTGTTTAATTTAAATAAAATTAAAAAATAGAAACAAAGTTTCTAATCATTGAATTGAATGATTTAAATTTAAACAAAAAATTTAAGCAATATTATTATTGTAAGTTTTGTTNGATGTTTATTTATGTAGCAAATTGTCATTGATTTGTTTAATTTAAATAAAATTAAAAAATAGAAACAAAGTTTCTAATCATTGAATTGAATGATTTAAATTTAAACAAAAAATTTAAGCAATATTATTATTGTAAGTTTTGTTTTTTTATATTTAACAAAGAAATGGTCTATTCATATCACAAATTATCATTAACTTATTTAAATTCAAAAAAAAAATTCATCCAAAATTTTGATTAAAATTTTTAATTTTTAAATTCATTATTGAACATAACTCTTCAAGCAACATTGAATCACCATGTATAAAATATTCTTACGTATAAAATATTTTTATGGTAAAACTCAAAATTTTTAAGTTTTAAATTCACTATTGAACAAAACTTTTTCAGCAAAATTTCACCATTTATAAAATATCCAGTAAAATTTTGGTTAATCTAATTCATTTTAAAAACTTTTATGTGAAATATCTCATTATATACGAAATATCTCATTATATATAATAAAATCTAATGGTTAGTTTTAAAAGTTTTATTTTTTGAGAGACAATTATTATTAGGCTATGTAAGTGTTGGTAATAATTATGTTTTATTTTTTCATTACTTAAATTATATTTTTGAATGCATAAATTGATTCAAAGCCCTAAATAATCTTTAAAACATAATTGTGCAATCTCAACAATTAAAATCTAAAATTTCAAAAATCTTTCTAAATTTATAACTAAATTTTGAAAAAAATGATGTAATAAAATATGGCAAAAAAAATTAAAATATTAATCTTTAAAATTACAAATTAAAGAAGGTTAAGAAGGTTGTCTGGGCCAGCAGTGAACAACCATATGATATTTGGCCAACAATGAACTATAAAAATTATAATAAAAGTAACATGGATTTGGCTAACATGCACTGTATTGTTTTTAGAGATTTTTGGATATAAACTGTGTGAGAATTTTTGAAAAGTTTCACTGGACACTCCACCCATCATGATAAATAAATACAGCTTTTAATGTCTGTGAAATTAAAAATCACCTGACATGATTATCCTCAAATCAATGTGAAAATGATGCAAAACTCCTTGCTTGTGCACCAACAACAAAATTCATTGGGTACATGTCATCCATTTTCCATTCTACTCAACACTTCATATATCAGGAAGTTGGCTAAAAGTTTAATTTTTTGTGTTTTTTGGCCAGAATCCCCTGATGTAAATTTGGACAAAATTACTATTTTTTGTTATTTAAATTGTATTTTTGAATGCATAAATAGATGCAGCTTACTGAAAAACCCCGGAAACACTTAATTTATACAAACTTAGCTACTCAAATCTGTAGATCCAACCATTCCTCACAAAATTTTAAACAATATTAAACAAAAAAAAATTAACCAAAAAATGCATTTACACTATCCAATTTTATTGTTTTATTGTTTTTATGAAGAAGTACTCAATTCGTTTGACACGATTATCCCAATCTTATTTTGGAATCATATTTTCATTGGAATTTCACAAAATAAAAGATTCAAATTTTTTTGATCATAATGGAGCATTTCATTAAAAGGATTTAAGTGGAGCTTTTTGATTTACAGTAATTTTTTTACCGTTATTGAAATTTCGTCATATAAAATTTTTATTAACTAAAATTCTATTAAATGTTTCAGTCAAATTCATATTAAATTTGTAAGGAGCAAAATAACCCATCTATTACAAGAATTCAATTTCTTTTTCTTTTGTACTATGAAGATTTATACTTCAATGTATTCACAAAAAAAAATTCAAAAATCAAAATCACTGTAATTCCACGAAATAAAAGATTTGATTTTTTCGAACGTCTAAATCGATTAAAACCACTGGAAACCGCAAAATCAGTGTACTTCCACGAAATAAAAGATTCGAATTTTTCGAACTTCTAAATCGATTAAAAACCCTCAAAACCGCTGGAAACATGAAAGAGCTATGATTTAAAAAAACACTGAACTGAAATTCCTGGCAAAAGAGGGCGATTTTAGATCATTGTTATCCTTGGAAATTGGAGTATGATGGCATTTACGTGCATTGCACGATTTCTCCCACGTTTCGTGGGCCTGGGAACTTTCCATCTTTCGTTTTGTATTGCTGATTGCACTAAATAACAGTTCACAGGATCTAAAAGCTTAGCTAAAATATAGTTGTTTTAGTTTAGCGAGGCCTGTAGTTCTCCCTGCACAACCCCGAACCTTCGCTTCGTTCTTGGGTTCCTACTATCGTTATCCAAATGATTTTGTTCATTTATTGCACTAAACTCTACTGTGTCTCTCAGCAAGCAGGAAGCCCCGTATGTTTTGCCAGATTGCTATCCAGTTTCTCGTTGTTTTCTACCAATTTGATTAATGTCGACTTAGGTAGGTCCTTTTCATGCAATACTTCCAGTGTCTTGAGTGTTCTCTTTTGATTTATGGCTCTATAGGTAGTTTTTCAAATTTCAGTATAAGCCCAACAGAAAAAAAAATTCATTGTTGTGGGTTCAATGGGCGATCTGCCATGGTTAACTCTGCTCATCATATTGTCGATCTCTCGTCAACTACATAACTGTTCACATTTCCGTACTGTTTGATGATACCAGAGTATTGTTGGTGGAGTTTTTGTCAACGAAAAACACCAATGCCAGCGCCTTGTTTCTCGTCTTATCACTATAGACTGACTGCCCTTTTGATTGACTAAGTTAATTTGATTTTGGTCTGGGAAAGCTCATAGCTTAAACATAGCTCTCTGCCTTTCAGCCACCAACACAAGCCTTGGGACTCGGGAGGTCTGCACTAGCAGCATACACATTTTCTATCACAACAGTTTATCTTGTTCGATTTCGGGGCTGTTTTAATTTGGGCACTTTGTCAATTACCTCTAACAAAGTTGCTGGAAGTGGGACTGAACTGCAAATGTCCATTAGTCCACCAACAAAGCTGCTCGAAGGAGGATGCTCAACAGGAAAAGATCAATAGTCTGCCTCTCACTCAAAGGCAGAGACTTTGACCAGAAAAGCCCATTAGTCTACCCTTATGTAGCCTGAGGGGAAGTCCGTCCTTGCACAGGCGTAGGCTCGTTTCTCTTCACCAGATCAAAGACTTCTGGAAAAAAAAGTTTATCAATGCTATATGGTTGAAGCAGAGCAGGTGTGTGTAATTGTCTTTCAAACTTTTGTATCATTACAACACCAAACTGAATCATTTTTCCGAGAGCTATTAGCTTGGGTTTATTATTGACAAAAGTTTGAGTCAGAGAATTGAACAAGTTCAGAGTCTTCTAAGACCTCTGGTGTATGCGTGGGTGTCATAAGATCATCACTCTATGCAAAAAATGGAACACTGATAAGCCAGCTGCTTGTTCGTTCCGTATTTCTATTGTCGGTTTTGGTCCTACTTCATGGAAAGTCCTTCCATGACAATGTCTAAAGTGGGGTTTTGAAGAATTGATGTAAAATGGATTGTTGAATTCCAATCTGCATGATGTTTGTGCTATGTGGACAAAATATTTGTTTCGTGTCTATATGGTAGAAAAGGCCTCATAAATCTTTCTGCAGACTTTTAACTGATGGCGATATCATAAGGAGAATTGGCAGAGTCCACTGAATTCCTCTCTGTGTGTGGATAAGTCTGAAACCTAAAGAAAATGCAGAGATTAACTTGTTTTCAAAGAGGGAAATCGACCAAGGTGCTATCTGGTCTTCAATTGCTATTAGGAGTGCTAGCAGTTCTCAGTTTGACGAGCTTAGTGAAACTCTACTCTTCAGGTTTCTTTGTGAATGATGCAAGCAACTGCAAACACTTTTACATCCGTAAAGAATATCCAAATGTTACATCTACAGAGCTCTCTTCCAAACTCCAAGACATTAAGAAAAAAGTTGAAGGAATACAGAACATGATAGAAAAATCCTTAGAGGAGATGCATGGCGAAGGATCCGAATACCCAAAGACACTTGAATCTGAGCGTTTGAAATTCAGCACAATTCTCGCAGACATTCTTGCCCCTATGGATTCTATTAAATTTTTCCTAGATCAAATAAGACTTTCTGGGGTGCATTTGGTATCTGAAAATGCAGATGTCAATACTCAGATTAAAAATCCAATGGAAGTGGCAGAAAACTCCAATGAGAAAGCTAATCCACTGGCAGATTTCTTCTTTATAGAAGAAGTTCGCAAGTATATTACAGTAAAGGAAAACAGATTGGGTAAGAAGAATTTTCTTGGAGCAAATGGAACGTTCCCAAGCATTGGTCATGCTTGCTTTTCTATGAAGGAAGAACTTGAAGAATACATGGGCTATGACATTGGTGACTACTGTAAAGATGACTGGAATATAGCTCAAAAATTAATGGTTCATGGATGTGATCCTTTACCAAGAAGAAGATGTTTTGCAAGAGCTCCTAAGTATTACCAGAAACCATTTCCCATCAATGAATCCCTTTGGAAGCTTCCGGATGATCGGAATGTTCGTTGGAGTCATTACCAGTGCAAGAATTTCACATGTTTAGCAAACAATAGGACTCGTAAAGGATTTTTCAAATGTTCTGAATGCTTTAATCTTAGCAGTCATGAATTTCCCAGATGGATGCAAGTGCAAAACTCTTCCAACAATCCAGATTTTCTTATTGCTGATGTTCTGAGCATTAAGCCTGGGGAGATACGTATCGGTTTGGATTTCAGTGTCGGAACAGGGACATTTGCAGCTAGAATGAGAGAGTTTAATGTAACAATTGTTTCAGCTACTATCAATCTTGGTGCTCCTTTCAGTGAAACAATTGCTCTTAGAGGACTTGTTCCTCTTTACCTAGCAATCAATCAGAGGTTACCCTTCTTTGACAACACATTGGATCTCATCCATACTACGCGGTTTCTAGATGGTTGGATAGATCTGCAATTCTTGGACTATGTCATCTTTGACTGGGATAGAGTTTTGAGGCCTGGAGGATTTCTATGGATCGACAGCTTTTTCTGCAACAGAAGTGATTTGGATGGCTATCTGTATATTTTTCTTCAGCTCAGATACAAGAAACACAAATGGGTGGTGGCTCCCAAGCTAGATAAAGATGATAAAGAAGTTTTTTTTTCTGCAGTTTTAGAGAAGCCTTCTCGGCCATTCTGATTCAAACGCTTTTCTTTCCTGGTATTGTTTTGTTCTTTCACTTGGCAACCCTCTATTTTGTTCATGAGTTTTCTTCCTAGAAGCCTAGTGTGGAAGAAAAAGTGTGATTTTGTTTTGAGTTTGTGTGCCCTTTTCTTCCTTCTGAAGTAGGCTATTGAGGAGGCTTGTCCACCTGAACTGCGATTTCTGACTATTCGTATAGGATTTGAAGCAACTGTCATCCAAGAAAATGGTTGTTAGAACACAGAGAAGCTTCCATAAGCATCACATTGTGGAGTACCAAAAACTTTTGTAGAGTGCAAAGCTTAGTGAATCCTTTTAAACTAATATTAACTGCTTCTGTTATGCCTTGAGAACATAGTTCATGCATCATTACTCAATGGAATAGCTTACTATGGTTTGTTGTATTATCCACGGGGATCTTAGCATAGAGTTTAGATGAGATGCAAGACATCCAGGAAAATTGGCTTTAATTCGTCTCTGCATTATTTGGAATTTCTCCACATTGGGCAAAGCTATTGGACAGTTTCCTGCCTCAGATTGGTTTTGTTGAGGTATCAATTAATTTTGGGTTTCATGTCAAGGTCTGTTGATTACCCTTTATTTAGAAATTGTAGGTTCCTGCATCAGCAAAAAATATAAACAATATATTGGCTTACATAAGTTTGTAAGTATTGTTACAAATGTATGCAAACATCAACAAAAATTATGATGATAGAGAAAAATACCTTAATTATTTAGATCGAGAAAACTCTATTATTATAATCAGTCTGATGGAGAAACTGCATACCAAAGAGACAGTGACACCTGAAGATAAATGGCTATTTTCCTTGATTCAGATTAGCTGTTTTCTGCATGGTCAGCTCTATGTCATGCTAGACACGAGCAGGATTGGATAGGATGTTGGAATAGGAGTTCAATGCCTGATCTTCCCACATGGTCACTTTAGCTGCATTGGTCCAAATAGCACTGAACACTCTGGCTGTTCCTGACCTCTCGGCAATCTCGCGAATCTACTGTCTGTGGCTTTCATTGTTGTTTCAGTTTTGGGGCTATGAGCATTCTTCTTTAGCATTCAAATTGTTAAAAATAGCTCTTGGATGTCATATAAATTGTGATTGAGTTGTCATCTTGTGTAAGTTTAGTATGTGCTTTGTAATGATTTAATAAGCTTTTTGGTTGTTGCAAAGAGGAGTACTATAAAAGCTCTGGGAGTGAGGAGTGTTACGGGAAAGTTTTAGCCAAGCTTTTGTTTCTGAAGACATAATGTATCACATAATGTATCATTAAAAGGAGCACATTAAAAAATAAAGATGTATCTTTGAAAATGGAGGTTTTACCCAGAATAGGGGTTTTACCCAGAATAGGGGTTTTACCTCTTTAACCTTGGTGTCCCATTGTTGTGCTGCTGATTTTCCTATTTATTTCTTTATGGGCTGTTATTTACTAAAAATGTTTTACACAAACTCTGCCTTTAGCTTCTGTATCCCAATTTGTATGCCGTGGACACATATTATGGCACCTGAAGCTCTCTAATTAAAGCTGTAGCTGTGAAAGAAATCATTTGATGTGAAGGTTGCTTTACTTATCTCCCACCAAATAAAGCAGAAAGCAGTGAGTCTCAACATATTCCATAATGAAATGAGGCCATCTCTACTGCCAATCCAATCCCGCTTTGGTACATTTCCAGGCTATGGGCTATTAAGCAATGTAGGGAAGGAGGTTTGAGACAAAATTTCAATCTTGTGTTAGTAATTTTTCCAGGCTATTGGCCATTAATCTATGCAGGGAAGGAGGCTTGAAACAAATGTGGAAAGATCAACTCGGCTAACAATGTGACTCAGACCTGTGAAATTCTCTGCACCAGAAATAATTCAAACTGATGATTTCTTTCGGCAGTGAAACTCGTTTTTTTTCCCTTCAGGCATTTATATTTGAATTAGGCAAGTTTGACCCACCTGGCAGCGATTAAAACCTCAAGTAACCACCGATTTCTTGTGAATGTTTTTTCAACCTTTGCAAGTTATTTTAAGGATCAAGGATCTAACCATAAGAAAACCACCATAGATTTTGACTGTCCATTTTCTTCACCTATGAGGAACTCTCCATCCTCTTTAGCAAGTCAGTCACTTTTTTATCCAACCTTTGCAAGTTCTTCTAAGGATTAAGGATCTAACGATATGGAAATATTGAAAATACATAAAACTTCAAATAATAACAAAATAATAACAAAGTGAAATTGTTTAGTGTGTTTATTATGGAGTGTGTTGTGAATAATTTATATGGATATTAACTGTAAGATAAAGGTAGTTTACGAAGTATTACTTTTGTTGAAAGCTTTGTCATTTTAATGGTGACTTTAGAGGAATCTCCTAATTGATATGATAGCATTTTCTTTTGCTTTAGGGTTATGAAACATCACAACTTGATTGGTAATTATAGCTTATAATCTATATTGAGGGAATTTGTTCTTCTTATTGATCCACTCTTGTGTAGGGTTGTATATTGGGTTTGTCCTACGATTTAAGTGGGGGGCTTCAACTAAGGATGATGCCCACTTCAATTGGCCTCCATAACTCTTTTATATGGGGAATTGGCCCCTTAATTTTCCTCCCCAAAATTTAAAGCTTAAAGCTTATTAAGACTTAATGTGCCCATTAAAGCTACTTAAATACAAGTGCCAAAAGTAACACTTTTATCAAATTTTATAAGCCAAATCCATAAATGAAAATGTTGATCACTTAAATTAAACTATCAAGCCTTATTCTAACCTACTATATGCTTTGTAAGGAATAATGATATCATTTTAAGTCTCCTTAGACTTAGTGTAGATCACTAGATGTCATTGCACAATTTGTCCTTTGTAAGGCAATGAAAAAACCCATATTTTTTGGAGTTTCCCATTGACTAACCTAGATTGGGGGAGGTTTTTGAAATATAGAAATGAATTAAAGAATCATAGTTGAGGGGTTATCCTTTGTGACTTCATAAGATTTGGGTATCAAATCAATTGAATGCTTGACCTAGTAATGCAGAGGCATGCCTATAGGCGAAGTGAATGTATCTATGTAATCTTACAACTTTCTTGTCCACCTACTATTATGTAAAGAAACCCCATGTAGAGGTCTTGGCGATTGCAGTGATCTTCCCTTCAAATTTTGACCGAATCGTGAAGAGGATAAATCTCTCGATTTGAGAGATTACTTTCTTCCACTACTTTGTTGAGATGAAGGAAAGTGTGGTAGTCAGAACTACCTCTAGTATGCTAGAGAGATGACCTCCCAAAGTAACAATTGTAAGTTTTAAACCTTTGAAGTGAAACAATGCATATATATTCTTAAGAAAAATAGAAAGAACAACATTGCCATACACACAATACATAGAGATTTACCTTGGAAACTCTTAACCAGGAAAACTAGCAAACCTTAGAGCCACACCTCTATATTCTTCATTGTATTAATTTGATTATACTTAATACAACATTTAGGTATTTTGCAGCATCCAAAAACCTAATCTATTAACCCAATTATATTACAACCCTAATCCCTTAATCGGGATTAAATTACAATGTGTCGAACAACCATTGGCTAAAAAACACAAAACATGCCAAAAAAAACATACCAAAAACAACCCAAATTTTTTTGTTCAAGGGATCCACCCTCAATCCTCTGGGAAGGGGTGTCTTAGCCAACCCCCTTAGCACATATCAACAACACATGGATATAACCATGCAAAGAATATAACTCTTTCCCAACATTCTCCCATTTGTTGTTTTCTTTGCAAACATTAGGACAGACTTTTATAAGATCAATAATTCAAGGTAGTAATGCTCATTGATTCTCTACACGGAGAGAACTTCTCAGTACTAATAGACTTCATCAATGAGTCCACAACATTGTTCAAAGTGTCAACCTTATCAACACCTTCTTGTCTTCAACCATGTTTCTCACAAAGTAGTATTGAACATCAATATGCTTTGCTTTAGAATGATAAGTAGGGTTCTTTTCTAGAAATATTGCATTCTGACTATCACAATATAACCTTATATATTGTTGTACAAACCCAATACTTGAACATAATCTTTGTAACCATATAGCTTCCTTACTTGCATGGTTGGCTACCATGTATTTAGCTTATGTAATTGAGAGTGAAACTATAGCCCGCCTCTTGTTCATCCAACTAAATACTCCTCCAAATAGGTTAAACATATAACCACTTGTAGATATTATATGATCCAGATCTCTAACCCAGTTTACATCAACAAAGCCACATACATCTAACACTATGTCTAGTTCAAGCCTTCCTTGGTAGCAAATTGCATAATCTGTAGTGCCACACAAATACCTAAAAACTCTCTTTACAATTGTCCAATGCTCATTACCTAGTTTTGACATATACCTGCACAAAACTCCCACTACATGGACAATGTATGGTCTAGTACATACCATTGCATACATTAAATTTCCAATAGCACAAGCATAGGTAACATGGGACATGTCCTCTTCCTCTTCGTATGTCTTGGTACACTAATCTGTAGATAAATTTACATCTACATGAATAGGAACCTTGACCATTTTACATTCCTGCATATTAAACCTCTGCAACACTATCTCAACATATTTCCTTTGATTCAACCATAGCTTCCTATTTGTCCAATCTATTTTAATTTCCATGCCCAAAATAAAATTTGTAGCACCAACATCTTTCATATCAAACTCAAAAGATAACTGAGTTTTGACATCCTTAATAATTTTCCTTTTGTTTCCAATCAACAACATATCATCAACATACAAGACCACATAAATAAAATGATCACCAACTAGTTTGGAATACATATAGTGATCAAGTTTGATTCTTGAGAAACCAAGTCCCAATATATAAGTATCAAAATTTGATACCACATTCTTGGAGATTGTTTTAATCCATACGGGAACTTTTTCATCTTGCATAGTAGTTTTTCCTTTCCCTTCACTGCAAAAAAATTTGGTTGTTTCATGTAGATTTCTTCTTCAAGATCCCCATGTAGGAATGTTTTCTTTACATCCATCAACTTTACTTCAAGATCAAAAGAAACAACAATAGACAAAATAAATCTAATAGAAGTTAATTTAGCAACAGAAGAAAAAATTTCACTAAAATCATTTCCCTCCATCTGGGAATATTCCTTTTCTACTAAGAGAGCTTTGTACTTCTCCACTTTACCTTCTACATTCAACTTCTTCTCAAAAACTCGTTTTCTACCAATGGGTTTTCTTCCAGTTGGCAACTCAATAGATCCCAAGCTTCATTCTTATCCATGTAAACCATTTCTTCAACCAAGCCTTCTTCTATAGTTTACTATCCTTTAAATCCACTACCTCTCTAACAATTCTAGGATCATCATTAATAATAGATAAAGTAAAACTAGAATAAAAATTAAACGGATTATACCTTTATAGTTGAATTATTTCCTGAATTGATCCTCAAAACTAGAGTATGAGGTTCTTCTTATCATTATTCATCTTTTTTTGTTGAGTCAGATTCTTCATCCTCCAACTCAAACTCTATTATCTCTTGTTATTTTTCCCTTGGAAGGACTTCCTATTTGGGAACATCTTTAATCTCTCTAAAACCAACATCATGATTGTAAATAATCTTCTTAGTTATTGGATTCCAAAGTTTATAACCTTGTATACCATATCTATAATAAATAAAGATACATTTGTCAACTTCATTATCCACCTTACTCCTATTTTCCTTTGGAACATGTACATAAGCATCACAACCAAAAACTCTAAGATATTTAAAAGAGGGTCTTTTACCATTCCATGCCTCATGTGGAGTTTTGTCAACCAATATTCATTAGGGTGACTAATTTACCAAGTAATATGCAGTATCCACTGCCTATACCCATAATTATTGTCCTAACCTAGCACCACTAGGCATGTTCTTTTCCTTTTCCATCAACATCCCATCCATTCATTCTGCAACTCCACTCTATTGAGGTGTGTATGGAGTAGTCTTTTGCATTTCTATTCCACACTTCTAATGGAATTCCTTGAATTCATTTCCACAAAACTCTCCACCATTATATGTCCTCAACACCTTTATTTCTTTCTCTATTTGATTCTCTACAAGAGACTTAAAATATTTAAATTTATCAAATACCTTACATTTCTTTCGGAGGAAATAAATCCACGTGTTCATTGAGAAATAATCTATGAATGAAACATAGTACACAGATTTACCTAATGATGGAACATGCAAATGTCCAAACGCATCATTGTGTATCAACTCTAATAGTTTTTTTCCTCTTGTATCACCAGATGAGAATCTTACCTGAATTTGTTTACCATATAAACAATGTTAACTGAAATAGAAATATAATGTACAATCAAGCATACCTTCAACTATACCCTTACCATGTAATGATTAAAGGCCCTTCTCTCCAATATGTCCCAATCTTTGATTCCATAGCATTGTCTTTTCTCCAAGGATATTAGGGGTTCTATATTCTTCATTTCCACCCTTAGGAACAACATAACTACTACACTCATCAGTGATAGTGATTCACAACATCTTGTTCAGAGTTCCATTGTGAACTCCCCTCATCAACACCATTGCTCCAAAAACCACTTTGTAGGTTTCATTTTCAAACACAGTCTGTACACTTGCATCACTCATATTGCTCATAACTATCAAGTTTCTGTCCATATTTGGAATGTGAAAACCCCCAAGGAGTGTTCTAATCCTTCAATCCTTGAGCAACAACTTAAATCTTCCATGTCTTGTGATTCTAGATGTCATCTTCTAAGAAAACATCACCTCCATTATACTTTTGATGTTCACAAAACCACTCCCTATGAAGAGTTATGTGAAAAGAAGCACCAGATTCAATCAGCCATACATCATGATCTAAATGTGTGATTGTAAAATAAAAGTACACGTACCTCCTTCCTCTAAGGATTGCTTCCCTTTTATGGAAGGACATTATCAGATCCCTTCCCTCTATCAACATTTTTAGATCTACAATCCTTCTTATAATGCCCATCTTTATCACATTTCCATCGTTTCCTTAAATATTTTCCTAGAGATTTATATCTATCTCTAGATTTAGATCTCCCCCCTAAAGACTTATTTTTATTTCTATCTTGGGGACAACCTCTTAAAAATAAGGAATCCATGCTCTAACTATCCATCGTTTTCCACCTCATTTATTCGAATATCAAGGATGCAACCACATCATGAAACTTTAATGTGGTTGCATCACTCCCAATAGCTACAACTAGAATATACCATGAATCTAACAAAGAAGACAATAAACTAATGCACTTATCTTCATCATAAATTGTAATATCAATACAAAAAAATTGACTTACCACAATGTTAAAGGCAGTTAGATTTTTTTTCATGGAGTCTCCATTATCCATCCTTAGGTGGTACAACCTATTTCGACGATTTATTTATTTTATCAAGGAATTAGAATGATACAAAGTCCCTAACTTATCCCATAACACATTGACTATAGATTCTCCCAAGACATTTAGTAACACTAAATCTGAATAGACACAAATAGATTGTACTCTCTACCTTCCTATCCAACTCTATCCAGTTTGCCACTTCCATACCCGTAGGTGCATTACTAGGATCCATAGTGGCCCAATGTTCTTTTTCTACAAGAAGGTCCTCCATATTGAGCTTCCATAGCTCAAATATTTGACCATTAAGTTTCTCAATATAAATTATAGAACTACTCACTATTCACTTTCAACAAAAGAATCACCACCGCAAAGCTCCCACTAAAACTAGGTTTATCATGTACCCAAGATAAACTTGCTCTATAAAAAATGAGTCAAACTCTTAACAAAAAAGGCATTCCCTTAAAGTCAATAATATTGATTTAATACCAAAAGTAAGTTTTAAACCTTTGAAGTAAAACAATGCATATAGATCCTTAAGCAAAATAGAAACAAAAACAATGGCATACAATAGTACATAAAGATTTACCCCAGAAACCCTTAAACGAGAAAACCAACAAACCTTAGAGTTGCACTTCTATGTTCTTCATTGTATTAACTTAACCATATATAACACAATATTTAGGTATTCTACAACATCCAAAAACCTAATCTATTAACATGAATTAGATTACAACCCTAATCCATTAACTAGGATTAGATTACAATGAACTAAAAAAACATTGGCTAAAAAACATAAAACAAACTAAAAATGAACCAAAAACAACCCAAAATTCTTTGGTTGGGGGCTCTACCCCCAAACCCTCGGTGCATACAAAAATCATATGGAGATAATAATGCAAAGAACATAACACATTCCCAACAACAATGCCATTAAAAGGCCTGGACTCATAAATAGCATGGTGTTTCCACGTATAGGGTTCTCCTAATAGAACATCACAAACCTCAAATGGGGAACGATCACACGGTACCTCATGTTTGAAGGTTTTGATGTCATAGGCAAGAAACGTTTTTGACTAACACTAATGTCTCATACTTGGCTCAACCAATTGATGGTTTATGTCTAGGGGTGTGGCGTTGATGGAAACTTCAATCTCTTGATGACCTCAACTAAGATCAAGTTTTTATGGCTACTTGTCTACAATAAAGTGTAGCAGAGTCCTCTTCACCCACATATATGAATGGAAAATGAACTCCCCTTCCTTGGGATCTTTTGGCTCTGCTAGTTTCATATTGTGGTTGTGATGGTAGAACTAAGTTCCACATCCATGATATTATTTCCCTTATAAGGTTTTGAATCATAGTCTAAACTATAGTCTAACTCTAATTCTTCCATCTCAGCCAACAATGATTGTTTCAAGCAACATTCATTGGTGTTGTTCTAGGGGATTTTGTGGAACTTACACCACTTTCTAATGTCCTTCTTCAACTTCCCTTACCCTTCATTTCCTACAATTCAAAGTGGTTGTCCTCAGGCTAGAAATCCTTTCTCTATCCTTTGTTCTGTGAGTTAGGGATACATTTACCATGATTCTACTATGGTAGAGTTTCAAACCCAAAATCCTACTTATACTTCTACTTAATTTCCTGCTCAATTTTAATGACATATTGATAAAAACACCATGGTGAGAATATGTTCAGGAACTCCATATATGTTTATATGTACCTATGTAGGCCATTGTGTTACTTTAGGACCAAATTCCACCTGGAATCTCTGATACCCAATTTTGAGTGCAAGGTATGTAAGATATTGGTGAGCTCCAACACCATCTAGTCTCTCTCCTAACACAAAGTTGTCAATCTCATGTACTAGTCATCATAGTTTCCAATGGGGTATAATTCCCCCTTGAGGGTATCAACAAAATATTTCCAAGTGGGTTCTATCTTAAATGTTGTAGACTCATCTCCAACATTTCTCTCCTAACCTTCCCACAAATATTGGGAAGGGACTTAAGTAGTACAAAGGTGATATTTTCACTATCAATTTTTTTTTGAATGGAGTAATAACCCTCTAAAAGATTTAACCATTTATCCAAATAATCTATGTATATCTAGCCTCTAAATAAAGGAATGCCAATTTTAATTTGTACCTTGAAGGGAATCACACCTATGAAATGGATGCTGATTGAGGTGCCTCCGACACCATCATAAATTGCTAAAGGATATAGGTGAAATCATCCATCATCTTGTTCCTATATCATGCAAGGGATTCCTCAAGCAACAAATTGATAGGATCTCCCTCTCCTACATATCTCTTTTCTTCCACCATTGGAGGCTAATTGGGCCGAAAAGAGTGGTCTTCCCCAAGTTCATTTAGCTCGAGACCCAACTCCCTATACCTTAACCCCATGAGGGACATGCACGAAGAAACAACAAAGAGTAGATTTCTCAGATACCACTGGTCTATATTATGTAGGTACAAAATGAAGGTGGAAATATAAATGGAAACACACACACACACACACATACAAACACACATAGAGAGAGATAGAGATAACAGAAAACATAGCTATATAGTAAAACCAAAATTTTATTAATGAATGAATGGAAAAAAATTGTAAAATGCAAAGTAATATAGAATAGATAGAGTGTTGGTAGCCTATATTCGAAGAGAAATGTATCTTCTATCCTCATTCACAAGAATACATTACAAGAGGCCAAAAGTTTCTTTTAACATAAGTATGATACCCTAGGATGAAAAAACCCTAACCCTAGGAAATGATGTGGCAAAAGGAATGCAAGCTTGAGAGAGGGTAGTTGATATGTTTTGATGGGGTTTAATGGCCTTGTGAAATCAATAGGGGTTCTCCCTAATGAAAGGTCCCGACTAGACCTTAAATTGTTTGGAATAGGAAACCCATCTAGATTATGGTTTGGCAACCTTTACTGGTTTTGGGTTTCACCAGTTGAAAACTAGTTCACTATTTAGGTTTTTTTGAAACACAATACATGAAATGAAGCTACTCTAATACGAAAAATGTTGAATAATTCCCAAAACTAATCTAACAAAACCAAGTGGATAAACGTGGCACCAAATATATCATTGTTTTCACCTTTAGTAATAAATTCACCATGGAAATAAAAACAAAAACCTAAATAACCATATGCATACTAGAAAATTCTGAAAATGAATAGTTGGTCATATTACTATGCTTATAAATATACACAAACAATTTGTGACAAAAAAAAAGACACATTTCTCATACATGAGAAAATATTACACTGTAAAAGAAAATTCTTACACCATTCCAAAACTCACTAAAGTAGTAGAAGAAGTTTTACACATCAAAAGCTTCAGAATTGGAGTTAGTCTCTAAAATAGCTTGTCTAGTAGTGGCTTCTCATTCATTAATTTTCTTAAAGAGTTTTTGATCAGGGGATCAAATTTTGCTCAAAAATTCAAAGTGCTTGGAATCGCTTCAAATCGAACGAGAGCATAGGCCTCGTCGTTGCGAACCCAACGCAACTCGTTTGGGTTCAAACGGACGTCAGGAGCGAGAGATATCATGATCTGTTTGAATCGTCAAACATGTAAAAAAAGGACGCTCACTGTGCAGTCCGTATAGTCCGTACAGGTGATGTGGCATGAGGTACGCTGCCATGGTAGAGGTGACGTGGTAGTTTTGGATTGGCAGATATGGTCAAATCGCAATGCGACACGTGGCATTTATTGAACGAATGGTGTGGTGCCATGTGGCCCAGTCATGGGCTGCCATGTGGCACCGTTGTATTGGTTATTGGTTCAAAAATTTATGGAGTCCGTGGGATTCGAACCCCGGACCTCCCCACCATGTAAATACTTTGCAAAGTCCATGTTACCAATGCGCCACGATTTATTCCTTGTTGTATATATGATTCAATATATATTAAAGTTTGGTTTGTGTAATAATTGGCGCGGGGGTCGGGCTGGGGCTTAGCCCCGACCCATGGTTCTATTGTTTTACACATAGGACCGTTACCATATTGTTTGCATGGGAGTTGTGTTACAAACGGAGCCCATCCCCCAGTCGCACAACCCTCAACCACATGAACACAGTTCAAACACGCGGAGTTTATGTATTTAAGCCCCCGGTCGCACTTACACTGTCATATGATCATACCCTCCATTGTTGTGCGCACGGGGTTTTCAAATAATTAGCCCATGGTTATATGTGTGATCGCATGCAACCACAATAGAGAGCGCAGAAGTTTTGTTCAAACGGTTAGCACGGTTTCAATGCGCCCGACACTTGGCACTTAATTGTTGGCTCTTAAAGGTTAGCCCTTTTTCTTATAGAGCGCGGTCGTATAGACGACCCATGTGCCCGAGAGTTTGGCGGTTAGGGGCTGGTGCGCCCATAACTGTCCTACAGTTCGCACCGTTGGCGCGGTTACATTCGGTGTTGGGTTTTTACGCTTTAAATAGCGTGTGTGCTAGGTTGAATGAACAAGGGTGCATTTTGTAGATGCAGAGACAACAAGCTTGAAGGGGAGACTTCAAGGAAGCCTAACTTCTTCGTTTTTTGGCCAAACGAGGTGCTGAAAAAGCCCAGCTAGGGGTTTTTGGATGCTTTGAAGCCATTGGAGCAGTCTGTTGGTCATTTTGAGCATTGTAAAACACGTTTTTGAGCACTTTGAGAAAATAATAATAATGATCCATTAGAAGCTGGACCAGGAGATGTAGCCCAAGAGAGGGGTGAACTCCTTTATCATTTGTTGTGTTATGTGTTTATGTTCATTGATTATGCTGCTGTTTATTTGCATCTTAAATGAGTAAATCCTATTAATGATGTGTTGCAAAGTTGATCCATTTGCTTTTAACACATAAACTTTACTTGCAAATATTTTCAAGATTACAAGTCTTCTTCATTTTTAGATCAAGTTGGTATAAGAATTGATTGCAAAATCGGGACAAGGGAATCACATTTAGAAAAAAGGCTTGAGATGAGGAGGCCCAATTTTACCATCGGGGCCGATTAAAAAATTGGAGCAATTAACTTAGTAAAAAGAGGTCTTGATTTGAGGATTTGAGCCGATCAACAATCAAACTTAACAACTTTCTAGCAAGACTTCATAGTTTGAGAGAAAAAAATTCAAAGAGTTTAAATAAAGGCTCAACAGATTTCAAAGGATAGAACAAATAAGTTGATGGATTGGGGGCTTGATTTGAAGATTTGGCTCAATTTCAAAATTGGGATCTACCACATTAAATTTCAAGGGAAGAGGCCCTGACTTACCAAATTCAGGGACAATTGCAAAATTAGGACATAGAAGAAGCGGACTTGGTGAAGAGAGGTCTCCATTTGGGAATTGGAACTGATCATCTAATCAAGACAAGGAAAAGGGAGGCTAGTGAAGGGAAGCTTCAACTTATTTAAAATCCCAACCCTTCAACTAGTTAAAAAGATCGAACAAAAGCTTTGAATGTTCAAAAATTCCAAACCAAGGGAAAGTTCAAAGGATATCAAAGAGGTGATAGGAGGGCCCACTTTGGAAATCCGACCCGATCTAAAAATCAAGGAATCATGTTAGCAATAAAAGAATGGAAGAGGCCTAATTTGAATATCTAACCCAATTTGGAAATCAATGGGCAAATGAAAATTTTCAAAGACAAGGAAATATAAACTCTAATTCCAACTCCAGAAAATATTTGAACTCAAAAGATGAAAAAAAACTTGAACTCAAATTCAAAATAAAAACTCAAATTCGATGGTTGATAACTAGGGTCATGATTTTACCATCAGGCTTGATTTTGGGATTAGGAAAGAGCTCAAAAAGTAAAAGTAAATAATGGGTCTGATTTGAGGATCAGGATCGATCTGGATATCAGCAAGGGAATTCAACAAATAAAGAAGAGAAGAGGCTCAATTTTGAAGTTGGGCCCGACTTGAAAATTGGGAAGCAAGTTAAGTAAAGAAGGGCCTAATTTGAGGATTGGGCCTGATCTGAGGATCAATCCTAATTTGAAAATCATATCAAAGTTTGAAAAGTAATACAAATAAAAATTGATTTAAAAAATATTAGTTCAAGTCAAAAATAAAGGAAACTAAATCATAATCAAGAGAGTGGAACATGAAGGCTCATCCAACATATCCATTTCAAAAGAATGGAAGGAGATCAGATTGCAAGGCAATGAGGAGATAATATCAATATAAACCCAAAAGAAAAATAAAGAGGAAAACTTGGGGGTTTTTTTATGGGCTCAAAAAATGGCAACACACTAGGAAAACTAACGAATCTCTGAAACATTACTTATTCAGTCATATCTTTTACTAGGAAACCAAAATTTTCAAAGAAAAAAAATACCTTTAATTCAAACAAATGGATTCTTTAGTTTGTTTCTTTGTAACATGAACCCAAAGTGTCCTAATCATGCATCTTTTCCTGAAGATAGAAAATTTGGAATTGATTTTCTTTGAAGGTTCACCCGATGTCCCAGGTAGTAATCATACTCATAGGGTTTTACTTAAATGGGGTTGAACATTTAAGAATATATATTGTTCAGATTTCATGTGGTGTTTCCCCACTACTTGTGAGCATCCATAACCCCAGTGGAGTCACCTTGACACCATAGACCTTGTTTAGATACTAATGAGTGTTGATAGCACCAATGAAGGTACCTACATTCCCCCACAAATTATTGAATTTTTTTTCTCATTCCTTTATGGAATTAATATATGTTATAGAAGTGGTGAATGGGGAAAACAACATGTTTTCACAACTAGGTGGGGATGATACATGTTTTTAGGAAAGGATTGTTCATGCCTAAATAAAACGGATATGCCTCAAATATTTTTTACCTAGTGTTACCCCCAATATGCAAGGGGTAACTATGGAGATCATGTCTTGAGGCCCATAGGTAGCATACATGGAGTGTCAAGATCCAGAATGACTAGCATAGCCCTGCAAGGTCCCTCATATCCATTGATGTGTTATCATACATCACCATTAGCAGAGCAACATCCATCACATTGACCTTTCCCCAGAGGACAATAAGTCTTGCTTCATGAGGTAATAAGTCTGGTATCATGGTAAGTGTCTCCCTAATAATTGAAACATTTGAACATGTTGCAAATAATCATTTCTTGATTACAGAATGTTGTTGGAATATTGAGAGGGGGGGTGAATCAATATGATCACTTTTTACCACTTTCAATCACAGTATATAAACTTCAAATTTACCAAAATTATATCATTTATGATTGCATTCAGTTTATCATGAGAATATAACCATAAGCAGTGCCATTCAACAAAATCATATCAGATACAAAGTACACCATAATTTACGTGGAAACCAAAATTGGAGAAAACCATAGAATGATTTCTTATATATATCAATAATACATTCATAGGAAGCACCAACTTCCAAATTCTCCAGCACCGACTGGAAGGAGGCACCAACCCCCTGATTTACATGCACCAACCTAAAAGAAGTTACAACTCCCTAAATTCTCCGTCACCAATCGGAAGGAGGGTACGACCCCCTGATTTATAGACTCCAACATGAAGGAATCTCCAACTCCCTGAGTTCTCCGACACTAATCGGAAGGAGGCTATGACCCTATTTCCTTGCACCGTCCTACCACCCTAAAATATAAGTGTAGATTCAATTGTCACTACCACTGATCAACATGTAACTTCCATTGTCATCAACCAACCTGTCACTATCATTGTCCCATCAACCAATCATTGTCACTATGTCACATCAACTTGTACTTGATGATCAACCAATCATCCAACCTGTCACAGTCCTTGTCACTGTCACTTTCATTATCACTGTCACTAATATATCATCATCAACCAACTATAACCAAATCCACTCATATGGATACCAAACCCATCACCATACCATGTACATCAACAATGTACCATAACTTGTACCATACCATGTACATCAACCATTTACCAAACATGTACCATACCATGTACAAAAACATGTACCATACCATGTAACAAGATCACCAAGAAGTGCCTCTATCAATGTACCATATCATGCATCAACTCATGAACCATAAAATCACCAATATGCATCTCAACATGTACGATCATCACCAAGCATGTACCATAACATCACCAAGATATGCATCAAGCATATAGTATATCACTCATGATATGTCTCAATCATGCCATACACCATGTACCATAATATATTGGCAATGATGTGACTCAAATAAGTACCATAAGATGTGCATCAAGCATGTGATAACATCACCATGACACATGCCAAACCAGATACCAATATAGCCAAGATATACTTCTAACAATGTATCGTATCATCACAAAGGTGCACCATATCATGTACCATCATCATCAAGACATGGCTCAAGCATGTACCATAAACATAACCCTCAATAACACATGTAAAGAATACCTTTGATATTGTAGAAGATATGATACAAAAAATTACATACATGTAGCTCCTCCTCAACTTCAACAACAAGAGAATAACATCTTCATCAAACTTTACCTCAATCTCATGGGACTAGTTTTGGATTAGTCACAAACCCTAACTTTCAACAATAATAAATCCGGACCTATAATGAATAAAGGTCTAACATTTTAACCAAATATACTCTGAAATATTTCATCCATCTCCTCAAAATTTAGGGTCTTAAACTTCTCAGAACAGAAGTTATAGCGAAAATGGCATACCATGTTGAATTCTATCCTATTCTGGAGAGAAAACTTGTACAACATGCCACACACTCAATATTTGATATGTGATTATGAAACACACACAAAAGATACTATAGATTGTTATATTTTCAATAAAATTTGTCTCACATAATTTGGATCCTCTATGAAGAAGTTATGATTGTTTTACCTAGAACACCTTTTTGAGACTAGTTTCAAGACTAGTCGAAAACCCTATCTTCCATGGAGTGTATCTCCAAAAGTAGAACGACCCAGAAGTTGAAATGCTTACCATGAGTACCTTGATATGTCTTCTTAACAGTCTCTAATTTTTTCTATTTGAATAATTCTAGAAAAAAAAGTTGTAACAAAAATGGTAAGATGACCTTTAAATAACATACCTTAGAACACATCATCACAAGACTTCATCCTCCCTTGCAATTTCTCCTTTATTCACTTCATATTCCCTATGAAATTTGTGTCAGATATCCTTCATTACTTCATATAAAAATCACTTGAGTTAATGTAACAAATGAACTCCTAGGTTCCCTATTTATACTAGATATGGCACCCTCTTTTTAGGGTCGACTTGACCCAAATAAAATTCAATTTAGCTTTTAATGATTATTCCATTGAGGCCGACTTTATCAACAACATCCTTAATATTTATTGCAATGGGGATGACTTGTAACTTCTTGTTTGCAACATTTTTTCTTCTTTTAATTAATTTGGGGCCCACTTGTCACTTCTTGTTACAATTGTTTAGGGCTTCTTAACCATACTTTAGGGCTTCCATATTCAAGATGACATATCTCCTCAACCATGAGGAACCACGTGATGTACCACCTACCATTGGAAACAACACGATGAGTACTATTCATCTATGAGGGTGTTACATGCATTTACACAATATTTCATGTCTTTATTCCTCAAACACCTCCGGGCTTCATGACCACACCTATAGGGATTCTTGAAGACTTCTTCAAAGTGTCTTCCCGCAAGGGCCATGCTTAGAGCTACGCCATAAGGGGAATGTTATAAATAATTGGTGTGCTCGTTTAACCATAGACAATATATAAATATTTTCACCCAACCATAGAACAAAGCCACCCCGAAGCACCTTAACCTTGATTTTTGGAAGAAAACCCTAGGTCTAATAGCCAATCAATGTAGCATACCTCTCTTAAGAGATAACACACAAGGTAGAAAGTACAAACCATAACCAATAGAAAGTCCAAGCCTAAATTGAGAATATAGGTTGCAGTAGCTACACCTACAACTACTCTCCATACTTGCACACTTACTCAATTTATGCAGTGCGTACTCTTACATTTCTGCAGTTTTGAGTTGTGTGTACAAAATGATCTCTCGTGCCTTATATTTATACTGCTTCTCCTTAGTTGTATGGGTCGACTTCTCATTCTGGAGGCTAAAAACTCAATATTAAATATTTTCTTTAGTCGACTTGTCTTCTAGGGTTATGTCCAATGCTTTAGGATTTCTTATTGCTTCCGAGAATATTCTATTCTTGTCAAGGTTACATGTAGAGGTTAATACCTCCCGCAAATACCATAATATCAACACTCCCTCCTAGATAGGGAGGTATTGAAAACAATGGTCTTGAGCACAAACATACCATTCAACGGGTAGAATCATCATAGCCATACATGTTATCTCATGATTAGATCATGATCACCATAATCACTATTAGTATCATTTGACATCATCAACTACATCATCTCTCAAAAACATACTCCATCTGAGTAATCAAGCATGATTTTGAATAAGTCACTCACTCCACAGAGTGATACAAGAACCAATCTTCTAATCTGAGCATATGTCCTAGAAGAATAACTATTCCAACATATGTTGGAAGCCACACCATGGGCTACAAGGACTATTCTTCTAATCCAGACATACGTCCTAGAAGAATAAATGTCCTGGAGCATTTTCCTCCTGGAGAATGTCTGTCCACCAGCACACTGACTATCCATCTTGTTGATAATCATTTTCAACACTATTGATAGTATTAATGTCAATCAAAACAATGGAATTCAATAGAACACAGCTGTGTCTATCCATAGTAGTACATAACTACTATCGAGTGGTACACAACTACACCAAGTAGCACACGACTACTTAATCAATGACACATATTCACAACCAATGGAACACATCCACCACAATAGCATACATCTAGTATCCAGAGACATACAATCTCCATAGCAATCATATCATCTGATATCAACTTGCATAAAAAAACAATATCATGATATAAACTGAGTCATCTAGGCCATTCTTCCACTCACATATGTTAGATCTAGAAGAGCATCTTCCCGCAGAAAGTAAAACATCAACCATGGGTTATCTAGACTATTATTCTCAAGCATAGAAGAATAATTGTCCCTGATTTATGAGCCTGGGCCATTCCTCCGACACTAATCATAGTGCAACCTGGAGAGAATGAGTATGCCCTAGGGAATGCTTGTCCCTAATTGTTGAACTTGGAGAATTCACCTAACTGGTCCATTCCTCCGACACTAAACATAGTGCAACCTGGATAGAATGATTCTTCCCCAAGGAATGACTTTCTGGAACATTTCCTAATGGAAATTATTGTCCTACACCAACCTCCAAAATGGACCATTCTTTGAAATTTATGAAAACTATGAACTTCGAAAGACTGAATGCCCGACGAGGCGGACCATTCTACTTGACCACTACTCAGAGTGACTACCAAGAAGAATGAATTTCCTAGACCATTCTCCACTGGCCACAAGGGGAATCATTGTCTATGGTACATCAACAATCTATCAAACCATTTTCATTACGAAAATGACTGTCCAATCTGGAGCATTTTCCAAACTGGAAAATTCTTGTCCGTCAGAAATCTCAAACCACTTTCCAAACTGGAAAGGAACTTCTCATCCTGGACCATTTTTCAAACTGAAAAATGATTGTCCGTAAATCAATAACACATCAGTGCTACCTCCCAACCTGGGAGTAATCTCTTCCTTTTTTAATAAGGAAGTTATCTCCACGAGCCCTAGCTTGAAAACTTTTCATCTCGGACAGAGGTTTTACCAAAATATCTGTTATCTTCTGATCTGTGGAGATATATTGGAGAGCCATTTCTCTTTTCTGGGCTTCATCATGGAGAATGTAATGCTTGATATCAATGTACTTTGGTATGTTATGGAACACTGGTTTTCTATGAATACTTAAAGTAGCTCTGATCATTACAATATATATTGTGGTCAAATTCAACACTTTTGTTTCATGTTACCTCATAACATCATGGAAAGGCTCAAACTGAAACATATCCAAGTAGAACTTGTTCTGTCATCATGAGATTTTTCCATGGATTAGAAATCCATCATCCCAGACATCTGAATAACTATTATAATACACTATCTCTGTCATAGAAAATTTTCACCACGCTTCTGCTATATATGAGATACTTTGCATCAAGTTGTTTGAATCCATACAAGGTCTACTTATTTGCATACATGGGTCTCTTTCTGGTATACCCAAAAACCTTGAGATTGATTTTACATAAGCTTCTTCCTCAAATTCTCTTATTTGGAGAACAATCTTTTACAACCAATTGATGTAAACTTCAATCCATGGATACTGCAAGAGATACAATTGCTCAGATAGATGTATATCTAGTTTACGGGAACAAGTTGTTATCATAGTCTTCTCCTCCTTATAGAAGAACCTCTAGTTATGAATCTCACAATGCTTCCATTCATAACCCTTTTTGACAATTTCTTACATATATTGTACTTCATCATAAATTCCATTTCTTCTACTTGATTGCTTCTAGTGGGTTCAAACCAAGTTGGTAGTCTTGTGATTCTCGGTATAATAAATGGTTTTTCTGGTTCACGGGGTCTTCTATATGCCCTAAAGATTCCAAATTCTTCATTTCATCATAGGACCATGGATGTAGATGGAAAACCAAGGATACTTTAAGGCTTCTTTTTGAAGGAGACTTCTTCTAGAGTCAAACTAAACATGTGTTGTTTATCATGGCTGCTACTTTCAATTGGACCATGGACAGATACTTCATAATCCTCAATGGATCATATCATTTAGGATTATCTCCCTCCTAATACTTGCTTCATGCATGAATGCATGCTCTTCTTTTGGAATTATATAATCACCCCCCTCCCTCTAAGAGAGTCCACGCTTATGTCAGCAAAATTATTTCCTTCTCCAAAGTGTCACAAGTATTTTTCTAATTTCCTCTTGATTGGTGACTTCTTTTCTGTTTTGACTTCTTCTAGGTTTCTTCAAGTTTGATTTTGATTTTGGCTTATCTTGCAGTTGTTACTTATGTAATAGATTCCATAGGAATTGTTACCAATGATTGTCAATGTACTTCATATTTTCATGTGTATTGCTTGACTTGTAGTCATCGTGATAACAATCCTTATATTGTTATTCTTCCATAGGTATTGTTTCACTTGAACATCTTATCTTCTAAGAAATAGATATGCAAGATATGTACAGAAACTATGTAAACATGGTATGTACAAGAACTATGAAGAATATCGTTACCTTGTCTTAGAAGAAGAAGTTCATTTTATCCCGCTTGGCCTTATTTGAGGGTTCCCTTTCTTCGGAAACTGATTCTTTGTGTGTTTCCTTCATTTTATTTAACTTGGTACAATGATTCTTGTAGTGACCATATTTTCGACAGTTGAAGCATTGTATTTTTGACATATCTTTCTCTTGATTTGGTTTCTTCCTTGAGTCAAATTTCTTCTTATTCCTGAATTTCTTGAACTTTGTTGTGTAGGCTTGATCATCATCTTTCCTTTGGAATTTCTCTTTTGTGCTAATCCTTGATTCTTCTTGTGCACAACAAGTCCAAAGTTCTTCAAATGTGGGATACTCCTCTCTTGTGTTCATGCTTGGGGAAAATGTATCCCATGTCTTGGGAAGGCCATTGAGTACTATATTTACCAGTTCCTTCTCTGAAATGATTTCTTCAATAGCTTGTATCTGATCTCTTAACTGAGAGATTTTCACAAGGTATGATGTTATGTTGTCATCATCATTCATTTTCATGTCATAGAGCTCATTCTTCAGACTCATTACTTGTCCAATGTTTCTGATTGAGAAGAGGTTAGTTGGGGCATCATGCATCTTCTTAGATGAGTCAAGATGAGAGATTAAGGGTATCAAGTGGTATTTTACAAAGTCCACTATGATACTCATGGCATTGATGTCACTGTCCTTGAACTTCTCCATAATTGCAACGTTCTGAGTTTCCTTCTCTTTTCCTTCTTCATACTATGGTTCCACGATATTTCCTTTCATGATATCCAACACTTTATTCTTGGCAAGGATGAGATCAATTCTTGTCTTCCATGCTTTGAATTTAGAAGCCCCTTCTAACTTATTTTCTGATTTCATAGAGTAATTCATGACTTCCTTGACTTGGTCAACCTTTGACTTTGACAAAAAATTCAAACTTGGTGTATTAGATTGCTGAGAGTACCAAGAGCTGCAATGGGTTAGGGAGCACTAGGATACCGATAAATTAGGTCAATATATTCACTTAAGGTGCCTCAACAAGAGGGTTAGGGTTTCGTTGTTGCAGCAAAAATTGACTGCAACTACAACTGTAACTGAGAAAATCCTCCCAATCTATCTTCCAATGGTTAGACTGTCCAAAGATAGTGTGGGCCCATAACCTGTTAGAAATAATAGGCATGCTCGTTTAACCATAGACAATATAGAAATGTTGTCACCCAACCATAGGCCAAAGCCACCCCTGAGCACCTTAACCTTGATAGAGAATAATTTCGTAAGCAAGCCCAAGGCCTAATAGCCAATCAACGTAGCATACCTCTCTCCAGAGCTAGCACACAAGGAAAAAATTCCAAACCATAACCAATAGAAATTCCAAGCCTAAACCAAGAATATAGGTTGTAGTAGCTGCATTTGTAGCTACTGTCCAGGCTTGCGCACTTACTCAATTTCTACAGTGCACACTCTTACATTTCTGTAGTTTCAAGATGTGTGTACAAAATGAGCTCTAGAGCCTTATATTTATACTGCTTCTCCTTAGTTGTTTGGGACGACTTCTCATTCTGGAGGCTAAGAACTCAATATTAAATATTTTCTTTAGCCGACTTGTCTTCTAGGGTTATGTCCAATGCTTTAGGGTTTCTTCTTTCTTCCCAGAATATTTTATTCTTATCAGGGTTACACATGGAGGTTAACACCTCCCGTAACTACCATAATATCAACATGGACCACTTTGGAGACTTCTCCAAATACACCCATCACATCTATTGAAATCAATGAGAACCACATTTTTTGACATCAATGACAACCAACTATTAGCAACATCAGTGACAACCAACTATCCAAAAAAATTTTGCTTGGAAATTATACTCTTGTCCTTATTTAACCTTGGTGGGTGTCATTTCATCCTCATAAGTTGGTCACTATAACACCCCAGGTTTTGGGCCCCATATTAAATAATATATTTTGTTAATTGATGAAAGGCCATAGTGCCCAAATAATCAAAATAGGATAGCGTGCCTAAGAAAAGTAATTTTTTGATCATTATTAATAATAAACACATCGCCAACTATTAGCAACATCAGTGACAACCAACTATCCAAAATTTTTTTTCTTGGAAATTATACTGTTGTGGGGTATTCTACCCTACGGACTAATAAGCTAGGGCTCTAAACTTATACGCAGAAAATGACCCTTAAGATTTAACTTTTAACCTTCTACCCAAAATCTCAACCCCTTTTCGAGCAAACAATGGAAGAATCGCCTTCTACCAAAAATCTCAACCCATTTTCTCAAGCAAACACGGGAAGAATCGACTCACCCTTTTTAACGATGCTTGAAGTAGATCCGCTGAGCCTTCATTTCCTTTGCTGCTGCCAGTTCTTCTACAAAGCTTTTTGCAATCAAGATAAGACTACAAATTCATGCTACTGATCTAATAGGGGTTAGAAATAAAAACATAACCAAATGACATAGATGAGATTCATGAACCTTGGGACTCCGGGAAAGCGACTTTTTCATTAGTCTCAAACAATCACTACAATGAGTTCCGAGATCTGCCACCGCCTCGATCCCTTGATCCTGGGCTCCTCCTCTTTGTCCTCCAATTGCTTTGTGTTAATTCTCCTTTGGCTTGTGGAAAGGTTAAAGGGTTGGGACGAATGGATTCGGCAATTGGGTAGTGTTTCTTTGCTATCCTTTTTCCTCCGATTAGTAAATTCCCCAATCTCCTTTTATAGGCTAGGAAGCGATAGGGTTTTATTCTAACTCGCCATGCATGGCGGAGAGTTTTGAAGACCACAAAAGCCTTCGGTCTCTTTAAAACCTCCTCATTTTGTATTGTTAGGGTACTCCGCTGTTTTGGGCTAGTTCGATGGATGCCTCGTTAAGAGAAGATGCTGCCCACACCCGAGAGTTAGGGCTGCTGTTTTTTTGAGTGGTTTTTTGAGGAAATACCAGCATGGCTTTGGCTAGGAAAAAAGGCATGAGTTGGCCTGATCCGTGTAAACTTATGGTGCATTTAGGTTATGTGATGCCCCTAATGTGAGGGTCAAAAGAAAGACCGATGGTCGGAAATACATTACCACCTTACTAACTGGTATCGACATGCTGAATAAGGAGCCCGAGTCGTGGATCGGAAGTGCCGCCCGGCGAAAATATCAAATGTCTCATCAGGCAGGCATACCCATGCTCTGATAAAATAGAACGATGGCTACCAATCAAATACACCGTTAGATCCATGTCAAATAACTATAAAGAGTAGCCGAACAATACACAGCCGGAGCTACATCTCGAATCGAAAAGATATACATAGGGAGGTATCCATCTCTCGGTTAACCGCCTCGATGGTCGTGATTTCAGAGTTTCGATAACAACTTCAAAATCTTCACCGACTGGCAGAGTGGTAATATGAGTAAAATTAATCGGCATTCGGCCTTAGGTCTTCTACCTGGCCGCCGGTTACGACTTGATAATCTTCTGATGGACGTGGATCGGGCGGGCTTCATTGATTTCAACAAAGACTTGATTGGACGCTCGGGATGGCCGGTATGCGGATAAGACATTATATATTGCAGAGTGGCCGATTCTGGTTAAGTAACAAACTTCCCTTTGACAAATAGCACTCTATTGGCAGATAAGACTCGTGCAACATATCTTGCTAATCCTGCGCAAGTTCAATGGGCAGAGGCAACGCGAACTCTCCATATGTTTGGAAGATAACCAAACGGTGGAGGACAAAAACTTTGTAACGAGCAAAGCTTCCTAAAGTCGTACTAAATCCCATAGTCTCCCGATGTGCATCAAACGTATGATGCTTTTATCCAAGGGCTTACCTCATAATGTCGCCAGAATTTAATAATAAATTCAATACTTTTCCCATCCTCTTTTGGGGTATATTTGATTTTTTGTTCTTTTTGTTGATTTGGAAAAAGAATAAAAGAATATTACGTTAAGGCGGAGGAACGAGCATCGCAAAACACAAGTTCAAGCGTAATAGCGACAAGACCCATTGCTCCTAGGAAATGATACCGAAAATCCTCTGGTGGCCAAGGGTGTTAAAATGCAGAAACAAATGGTTACAAGGTTGACGAGCAAGGTATGCAAATGCGTTTTATAGAACACACAATGGTAACGGCCTTTCCGAATAAGTTTAATGAGCCCAAAAGAAGGTAAGCCTCGGGTGATTTTTCATATTTAGAGAGTCTGAAAACATAAAAGGGAACTCTTTACTAGTACCTTTTTCGTCAATAGTCTAGTTGGTTCAAAGGGTAAACTAGCACCAACTAGACGCCGATTCAAAACCATTTTAACGAGTGTGACAAGGACAAGATCACCGGCTATTTTTCAATTTTAAGGAGTCTGAAAGCTTAACTATGGACTCCCTAGGAGATGTTCTTTTTCCTGACCGCTAATCCAGTGTGAAAGAATAAGGTCACCGCAATCTTTCAATTTTAGGAGTCCGAAAAACATTTAACTATGGACTCCGGGGTTTTTCGTGGAGATTTAGTCCCTCAGGTCCTAAAAGGAATAAAATTATACCGAGGATATTCTTCCAAAGAATGAAAATTCAATAGAGCCCTCCTTTATTCGTACAGTTGACACGCCCCATCGCAAAAGGTAAACTACCGCCGGACGTGTGACGGGACTTTAAATTTCAGTTTAACGTGCGTGACGTGTCACAAGATCGCCGGCAATCTTTTCATGTTTTAAAGGGTTCAAAAAGAGCTTGTATGGAGACCCGTTATTGTTTGGGAGTCCGAGGGTAAGACAAAAGAGTGAAAAAAGACCCATGCAAATGAGGCTCAAAACTCATGGTCTCAGAAAAGACTACAAATGACTCCGAGCCTACCGATAAGCTGTTTAGGAATGGAGATGGACACCATAATGCAAGCGGAACTACCTTAGGCATCCATGCTCGGGTAAGCTCTACCACCAAGTTGCAACGCTTCTAAAGCGGAAATGACGATTCCGCAAGATCACAAATCCCGGGTGGGGTCGACCCTATATTTGAAAAACAAAAGGCAACGAGATGCACCGGGATCAAATCCTACCCTATATGCTCGTGTTGATTTTGAAATTTTTTATGGACCGCCTTTATGGATCGTTTTATTTTTTTTCGAAACTCAAAATAAACGCCCGGATACCTGATCAAATCTCTTCCCTATAACTCCGGAACCACCCAAATGATTTTTGTTTAAAGAACTGATAAAAAGGCCCAAAATGGTGACAAAAAGAGGCCAAAACTCTATAAATAGAGTACCGACAACTCATTATCAACATTGCTGATTTGAAAATTGACTATGGAGCCAAAAGACCCCATTGCAGATTGTGATTCGAGCCATGGACCAAATCGACTTCGCTTGGACCAAGTGCGCCAAATTCCCTCAACTTGCAATTTAATACTTATTTTAAAGTTTTTAGTGTGTTAGGTGGTCGTCAACAAAGGGGCGTTTTAGTAACCCCGCTGGTTGCTCCAGACAGCCGCCGGTACCATGCCGCTATTTATTAAGACAACGCTACGGTACCGCCGTATCGTCACTTCTACGTTCTGCCTGATTACCTCCGCTGCTAAACCCAAAAATCAATGTATGTTTCTAACCCCTCATTTTGTGTTGTGGTTTTTGCAGATGTATGTGCATTGGAGAGAGAGGATATGAGGTCAGCCTATGAGGCAAGAGCCGGCCGATCCATTACGATGGCCACGCTGACACAAAGGTGGGCTCGCCAAATTTTTTGTGTCCGTTTCACGCGCTGAATAAACTGCTGGCCGCCGGGAATGCCTCGGTTGATCATCGCATCCCCATGCCGAAGCCATGATAGAGGCAATCTTTTGATGCCTAATACTAAGGATGTATATTTTGACGGGCCTCGAGGAGAGAGGGGAAAACCGCCGATCTCGGTGATACCTTTTCCTACGGGAGAGGAAAGCCCTCGAGCTGATAGCCGGTATTGCGAAGCTGACCAACCGAGTACTTCTCGGCAATCGCCGGGCAAGATCATCAACCTTGCTCCAGACGCATTTTATCTCTCATTGGGCTTAATTCACCGTTCTACTGCCCATCATCGAAAGAAGGCGCACAGATGAACTGTGCTCTTCACTGCATGGATGCACATATTTTTGACCGGAGCACCACATTACTGTTTCCCGAGGTGATGAGGAGGCAATTGACGGATTGTCGAAGCGAAACATGAACTTCGGGTTTGGGACCATTTTGTGCTCGCTTTTCTTCGAGCGAGTTCCATGATTTAGTCCTCGAATGACGGTACGAGGACATCTAGTGACATTCCTTTGCAAGATATGCGATGGGCAGTTTTACTGCCGTGACAGGGTGGTGGATGGACCGTAGAGGCCTTCAACGAAGATTTCTTTGCATGGTTGTCGCATCCTCATGATCGCAGGACTACCCATACCTACGCCGATCGACTCTCCAGGGATCTAGAGACGCCGCTCCAAAGGAGGCGAGGAGAGATAGGTAAGCTCCTCCCGCATCAAAGCTTTTTTTGTTTGTATATGTTATTTTTATGCCTTTTAGATATATATCATGCTTTTTGGATTACCGTAGTTTCACCGGTGACCTTTGTGTTGCATGGGGAACTCTGCGGGCATTCGCTAATCTCATGGCGCCGAATAGGCGCCGCCCCACGGCCAGAGGTCGAGCCGCCGCCGTGGGAGTAGCAAGAGGTGGAACCCTCCCGCAGAGAGGGCCAGAGAGGGCTCGGTGCGATTGAGCAGAATTTCACCGAAGCCTGATTTCAAGATGCGCCTCTGCATGATCGACTGAGACATGCCTGACCTGACGTAGCTAATACGGCAGTAGGTTACTGCTGACATGGTCCTAATTATTGAAGGCTTAACGGTTGTTTCAGATATAACAGTCGTGCCCTGAACAACTTTTAGACTTTTGTGTGCCTCGAGCAATGACATGTATTATATTTTGAGCATGTGTTCTTAGTAATTCTGATGGTCTACATGTATTATATTTTTTGAGGCGATTTGTGCCCGGCTTCGTGTAATTCAAACTTTTTATGATGTATATATATATGATTTTTTGCCTTCTTTTATGTCTTTATGGATTTTGTGTTCAAAACGGTTACATGTTTCGATCATGATCTTTCGTGTGAGCAAGATGCCAATCTGTAATTAGCTAGAGTGACCAGGATTTGATTTAGACTTCAGGAACATGAAAATATGTAATATAACGTTATGCTCAAGACGTGCACTCAAGGAACTTCGTAAAGTAGGATCGCATTACAAGATTCTCGCTTAGTCATGAATAACCGCTGAGCTGCCTAGATGACCCGGACGGAAAGATACCCAATGACAAAGCCATAACTCAATAATCCGCCATACCAAGAACACGGTTTGTGGTGTCACCTAAGATATACCTTCCGCAAGATGTAACAACAACTGACCCCGTGGTGTAAAGATTACCTCCAAGTCGGCAGAGGCAAGCTCACAGAAATGCACCAGCAATCAACCGCGATATCCAATGAACACCTCGACTCACTGAGACCGCCATAGTGACTAAAGATAACATTAAAGACACGTCCACACACGTTTTTCAAAAGAAACAAAGAAAGTAATAGCACAAAGATCATACATACATGTTACAAAAGCTACCCACGCGATCTCGCGAGTAGTACTTCTGAGGTAGAGCTCATTTCTAGGCTCCGCCAAAGCATTTCCATCAAAGTCGACTAGATGATAAGCGCCCTTGTTTAACACCTTAACAATGAAGGGTCCGAAACACATAGGTTTGAACTTTCTCGCCTCTCTGTAACTTTGCCTTGGTCGTGAAACTGGTGACAAGGGTCGCCTCAGAAAACCCGAGATTTGTCCCAATCTATCATATTGACACTTAATCTCTATTTATGAGCCCTGTTTAATGTACGTGATCGCGAATACCGCTTCATCAAGTTGCTCAATGTGTACTAAACGTTCTTCTAGCTGAGAAGTGTCTGGCAGTAACTAAACTGCCAATTTCAAAAGGATGGAATTCTGATGATCAATGGGTGACCGCTTCCAGCCCGTAAAGAAGTTGGAAAGGTGAGAAACCGGCTGTAGTCTTAACTGAGGTTCGGTAGGCCCACAATGTTGAGTATAAAATCAAATTCCAATTTGACTTGTTTGAGTTGATCGTTCGTTGTAGGGTGGTATTAAGAGATTTATTTACCTGACCATTCACTTGGGGGTTGTAGGTTTATGAATGTTCTTTCCTCAACCCGATATTTGATGTTAACTTGGTCATTATTTGATTCTGAAAGTGACTTCATGGTCAGTGACAATCTCCCTCGGGATGTCGAACCTTTCTTTTATCTGGTTGAATAAAAAAAGAGCCGCAGTCTCTCCATCATCTTGAATGTCGGCATGGCTTCGACACACTTAGTAAAGTAGTCAACAAAAATGATATAGCCAGCCCCTGTTGATGGTGGGGGTTGCGGTGCGTAATCAATCCCCCGCCTTTGCATAATCTATCGGGTGAGATAACAGGAAACATAGAGCTGACGCGCCATCTTCCGTGAGAAGATTTGGCACTGATGGCAATCTCTTTGACCGCATTCTACCTAAATTCATTGCCGCAATGGCAATCAAGCCAGAATTTTTGGGTTGCTGCTAACCCGATAAGACCAGCCAAGTTCCTGCATGACACCATTATACGGCGATCACCTCATGAGTGAGACACTTAATAAGATACGCTTTGGCACCTCCTCGATACAGCATCTACTGAGGATAAGATAGTTCTTGGCTTCTGATGGATGGTTCGGCTTCTATCGCTCATCACAAGAATTAGAGGTGGAGCACTTCAAAGTCCGGAGATAGATCAAGATATCTCCGCATCGTGGATCGCTGATCTGATTAAAAAACTATCACCCGGATAGGGCGATTCCTCAGGCACAACGTCACCGACTCAACCAAAAGTTCCGAAATAAACCGCAATATTCAACGATTTTTGGACTTTTATTTAAACAAAATCCAAGTCAAATTCTTGGAGGATGACCATCCATCTACCGATTTTCCCGCCGAGCACGCGCCAGCGTCAACATGTAATCGAAATGGATTCACGATGGCTACCATGCGGGTCTTACGAAACGTAACGATAGTGATTTGTCCGCTGGACGTTATGAACCCATGCCAACGCAAGTTTTCTGGTGATGGGTGCGTACTGTTCATCCCGTACGAGTCCTCGCTCAAGTTAATAGATCACGACCGTACCGAACGAATCATCTTCTTTGAACTAGAACCATACCTTATAGTTGAACTCCGCTGCGATATAATAGGAAATCCTTGTTATAGCTAGCGGTCGAAGGTGAGGCAGCGTTGTGGGCATGGTTTCGTCGAAGAGCGCGGCGCCGCTTCGTCCCGTAGAAAAGTGAACGCAACGCCTTTCTTTTCAAGAAACGATGAAGCCCCTTTGTTATTTCGGCATATTACATGAAGTTACCGTATAGTTCGCTCTGCCTTGAAGACTTTGAAGTTGAACAATTGTGCGTGGGGCAATCCAAACTATTGCCCACCTTAACCATGATCCCGTTGTTGAAACGATGAATCCAACAACGCCCCGGACGTGATCTAAAGCTAATTTGCTGGGATTTGCCATCCCGAAGTAGCTTAATAACGCCGAAGATTAGTCGGAGGTGCGCTGGATGATCTTTTCGCTATGGCGATGATGCTTAAGCTTCAGATAAACCGACGGCGTGGCTTTAGACCAGGAACTAAAGACATGGGTCTGGCCGGAAAGCGGCCCATGATTCTGAGACCAAAAAGGCATTTTCGATAGAGAATGTACCCCTACCTGACATACTGCCTTTATGTTGACCCTGGCTGATTTCTGGATTGCTGTAACCAGAAACCATCCATGAATGAAAAAGTTTTACCAATCACAAGATTCATCAATAAATTCCTGCCCAGCGAATGGGCTGGATAATTATCTTTCTGAATGCTTTATTCAAATCAATGAATCGGTGTACGCATGACGGATCGCGCCTTGTTTTTTATCGACTGGAACGGATTTGACACCCATTCAGCCTAAGTGGAGAAGGCGAACCCGTTCTTGCTAATCAACTTCAAATTTCTTTGATAGTCAGCCGCCTTTGATTAACCGACGGCTTTCCAATGAACAGCTCGCATCCGTGACACGAAGAATCTTCATGTTCAACAATTTTCGACTGATGCCTGGTATTTCATAAGACTAGGTGAAAACGCCGCGAACCTTTAAAAAGATCCGCAATCCGAATCTCTTCGGGAGAAACTACCGGACGCACATTTACTTCCACTCACGGGTAAAGTGAGATATTGATAGGCATCGCTTCAGCGATAGTCACCATATTCCACTCAGCATAAACATCCGGGTGGGCCGTTAAGAGGTTAATGGGACATACAATCTCCGTCATATGATAGTGAATTCTCCGCCTATTCGCAAAAAAATCTCCGGGAGAAAGTATGATCTAAAATGAAGATCTTCACAGGGTTTGTCCAGACCAAAGCCATTGCTCGATTATAGCCTGTTTAAAGGCAAGACTCAAGCTCAAACGAACGGTGTCATTAAGAGAATCCCTTTGTCATGATAGGTTTCAAAGAGTGTGGATCCCAACTCTTAAAGCGGAATCGATCTCTGAGTAGCCGCTTGGTCGAACTATTACAGAGTACGCTACTTCGCGCGGTCGACAAGGGCGCAAGACATGCCCGCGATGCTCCCTTGCCGTGACCATCGGTGTTCTGATGGGGAAGGAAGAATCCACGGATCTATTAAAGGCAAGTCTATGGAATCGACTTAAACCCGGAAAATCTCAGCCTCGTGGTGAGTCGATATAACCTTGACACCGCCTTGAGGAGGTCGATAATCAAAAGTACCCATCAAAAATGGGCAAAAACCAACTCCCATGCCGACACATCGCTTGAGGATTACTCCACAAGGAACCGTGGATGCCCCCTCATGGGCTGGGTCAGTCAGAGGAGAAGAATAAATTCACTCAACAGTCATCCCACCTTCACATGTGGTTCACAAGATGGAAAATTTGTAGCTACCACCTGCATAGCATGGCGTCCAACTACGACCTTAATTAAGATTGTAATTCGATGGGGGCTCTACCTCTACTTCAACACACACCATCTTCCCCAACCCGCATAGGAAAGTAGGGTGGATGATGCTATGTATTTTAAAAAGAAATCCCAATCACTCAACACATGAAGAGTAGGTGATGGAGATAATTCAGGTTGACCAATGGCTTTTCCAACATAGTCCATAACGCAAGTTGAAGCACCCCTCATCTACCACCGTGCGGGAGATGTTTCACGTAGCTGCAAGGAGCCACTACTTATCTGAAACGACGTGGTGGCAAAATGGTGTCAAGTCACCACTTAATACAGATCGCTCTCTGTTACAAGTCTCTGAGAGCCTAAAGCAAATTTTCCAATTAACGTCTTTCTCTGAATGGTGTAACTTTGGAGACTTCCAAAGTACAGAAGAATAAGTGTCAGAATGCACCCAATCACATAGTAAGTTCCTGGGGCGGACTCATGCCTGGATTATGAGAAGTGTTTAAACTTGACTTTGGATGCGAGTCAATGCTTCTGGGTCTAATGTCTTTTGAATCTGGAAGAGGATATGGGATCTCGGCTTTAAGTCCTTACCGGGAAGTGCCATTGCCATGACCCATGGAGCCTCAGTTAAGAGTGAAAAGCCGCCACTTTTCATCATGTATAATGTCATGTGAAGATGAAGCCGCTTGGGAGTAGACAAGGACCGCTCTTCTCCCATTCTCGGGCAGAGGTTTGAGTTAGGATTATTCCCATGTCGAAGTGATTACCAACACAAATTGGTCGCTACTGCCATGACAAACTTCTCGGGCCTCAAGTAAGCTCTAGGCTAAATGAGTTAGTGATCTTCCTGACAAAGATTGCACGGATACCTTGCCTTTCTCTTTTCTGGTGCCCTCGCCGCCTTTATCGCTTGGTTTTATCCCGAATTTTTCCGCTGTTTCATTCCCTCAGTCACAATAGCCTTTGGTTGTTGTTCAGAATGGAGTGTACTTCCTAAATTGAGATAGATGATAAGCCCAAACAAAAGAGTTTCAATAGCCTTCGAGTGTTTTATCGATAACGCTGTAAATTGCTTGGTCAATTGGGTTCACCGGCTTAGTTTTGTGCCAACCAACCATACCAATTTACGGTCCTACTCTGCCCTCGCTTTTTGTCCGGTAATCGATCGCAGCATCCGCAAGTGATGTTGCGCTGGTCAGACCGCATCGTAGAATAGATATCAAACTGTTGATCTTTCATGATGGCTTCTTCTTCGAAAACCGGTTTAATGCTCTTGGATAACTCATGAACTAAAGATTCTATGAACTTACCCAACGTGAATGCCGAGGGATCGGGGTACTTTGATAAGACTTTTTCGGCGCCGCCACTCTGGATATGCTGATCCGAAGATATGGTCCGGCCAAGTCTTGTTCCACAATTGGCTAGCAACTCGCGGCCGCTGCCGTATTCACGTAATCGAAATGGTTAGCGGTGCTTTACAGCCGGGCCGCTAAAAAGGAGTATCGTGAACGATGAAGTTCTATATGTACCATTTCGCGGCACTAACAATAAGAGTGCGTTGAAACAACGAACTGGACAGTCATTCTTCAATGAGTTAGATGAACACCATAAGTGAAAATGGTCACGTGATCACCCCGATTGGGTTTGGCTTCCAACTTGGGATGTCCGAAGGCAACTTTGTCGGAATAGGAGGCCAACGCGGAGCGGGACAGATGGGATCATTTAACAACCGCGGTTAATCCGCAAGTGTAATGTTGCCAAGAAAGCGAGTTTAGGCTGTTGCTGGTAGACAGGATAAAAGGGTCCTGGAGTTTGAATGGCACCATGTTTCTAGGAAAAGTTGGGTTGTTGGTTAGGGTTTGGGTAGAAACCTTGGACTTGACCAGTGTATGGGTTTTGCATTTGAGGAGATCATTTGTTGATTCCCATGAAGGACATAGGATTTTGGCATTCATCGTGGTAAGGCGGACTTTGGGGATTTTGTTCCATGCCGGTCCCGTGGGGAGAGACATAGAGGCTTTTCCAGGGTTCCATTGATTATGGAAAGCGCAATTCGAATCCATTCTCGCGGAAGGGATTGGATCCTGTCCCGAAAGTTCCGTTAACCGGTAATGTGCCCCTACAAGAGGAATAGTACCCTCGTGCGCCGGGTTTGACTGTCAAAAAATAGGAGTGCCTCCAGATGGGAAAGCACTTGCGGTGAGTGTGTTGTTACCAAAGCCGCCGCTCCAAGCGAACGGTGACGGACCCGGGCCGACAAAGTCAGCCAAAGCGTCCTTGGACTCTAGCTCCAAGTGAAATTGTGCGGGCCGCCCGGACGGTTCACGATGCGTAACCACAATCGAGCCACGGGACGGCGGAGGAATATGACCGCGCCGAGGAAAAACATTGAAAAGGACATGAGTTCCCCCAAGTTGAACTTGCAGAGAAGCGTTAGAGCTACCTGCTCTGTGACCCAAAGTCCGGTAAATGGGAAGGCGAGGTGACTCGTTTCCCGAATCCAGCATCCCCAGAGAAAACGTGGGATGCCCGGGCTTTATTCAGATGATGGAAGGGGCCAGGCCACGCCACGATAGATGGTGTCGGTCCACTTTATGACGGTTATGCCGGAGCTACGGTGGTCCGGACGGCCGATGGTATGTTAGGAGAGGCTTCTCATGTGGTGACAAATAAAGATAGGAATGGAGGAAGTCCCACTTGAAATGATTTGTTCCATAACCGGGTCAGGAGATAATAGGCGTTCGTAAGATTTGACTGAAATAATAACGTCCGCCCAAATCAGTGCCCGAGGTTTCAATCATGCCAAGATTGGCGTTCGATTCCATGGGGTGTTGTTCGGGATCGAAATCCCCAGGCTCGAAAAGACCCCGTGATGTATTCATTCTCCTACCAAGCAGGCTGGGTGGCTCTGTATTAAACCGGGTGGCGTGCCCAGAAGCCTTCGGTGATCGGCGGAGCGGAACTTCACCGCGGTGAGAGAATTCACTGACACGCCAAGTTGTATTCTACACTGAAAATCAGTAACACGCGACTAAAAGACAACCTCAGAAGGACTGCCAAGACATATTAGTAGTAGGAAAGGCAGCGGCCACAACCAACACTAGAGTACCTTACCGTGCAAGTGCAACTCGAATACGGAAGCACCTCCTCGGTCTACTCAGAAAAGCGTTGGTCCGAAGTCCCACTTAGGTACCCTACGGGTAAGAGAATTCTCAAGAATTCTGTAGCGTCTTGTGAAAGATAGGCAATTAGTTTTCTCCAAACATCGAATACCTTATCAGTGGTACAAATGACAGTCTTGAAGAATCAAAATGAGTTAGGTATCGTTCAAACCTGTCGAGAAGGGTAACAGAGGTTCCGGAAGATGACTATGACCTCTAACGGATCTGGATACCCACCTAGTTCTGCGGGCAAATGCTAAATCCATCTAATCCATTAACAGGGATTCCATCTATATGTGTTCTCCAGTACGATTGATCCAGCTTTGGAGGGTTATCTCCGCTGTCTTTCCTTACGCAACCTCGTGTATAGCCCTCATAGAGGGGGTGGGTCCCGGAATAGCTTTCCCAGAACGGATTTCTAAGCACTCCCACGACGTGAATTCAATGTTTGGTTTTGGGTGGCCTTTGGAGAATTTAATACCTCCAGCCTATTCTGGGCGTCTCTATCCTGAGCTAATGTGTGCACCCTTAAAACAGAAAAGTCTAGTTTGATTTTATTAATCGTTGCTTTTAGTGGGCTTTTAAGTCTCAAGGTGTGGACGTGAAACCGATGGTGTGTAAAATGACTCAAAGCAAAAATGCACAAAATGCAGAAAACAAAATTTTTGCAAAATGCAAAACCAACAACCTTTCAATGAAAATACGTCTTTTTCTTTTCTCGTGATTCACTAAGATTTTATGCAGTAAATGAAGAGAATTCTTTTCACCGCCGTAGATCTGCGAGCTACTTATACTGACATGCACTGTGAAACTTATGCAAAGAATTCTTTTCTAGCTACTGATGCAACAAACTAATTTTCAAATCAAGAAGGAAATGAAAGGTATTTTTCAGTTGTAATAATCAATAATAAACAAGGAAAAAATGATGACAAGATTCCAAAACCAAGAGAATGGAAAAACTTCCGGGCTTAAAAGCTGCCAGACTGCGAAACGGAATCGGGAAAGCACAAAAAATGCAAAAGCAATCAAGAACACACTAATTCCAACACTTGCCTAAAACCATGAAATAAATGTTTTTTCTTCTTTATTTTGATAGAAAACATAAAAGAAGCTAAGGGAAGAATGCCCTAACCTGCTGATTGTGTAGTCCCAGACTCTAAACCTCTGACAAGAGCTCTTCTCACCACAGGAAGGATGACTGCCCCACCCAAGCTGAAGAACTTCCTAACGCATCCGCGATCGTCATCAATACACGCTGTATCCAAGGCACGTTCCAATAATATAGTGCGGGTATCCGCGGGCTAAGTGTAAGCAGTTCGCGGGTATGTCCAAATACTGTGAAAAAAATGACACACAGCCAATCTATTCCTGAAAAAGGCTTCTGGCACCGAGCAACCAGAGTCTCTAACATGCTAAGATGCTATCACTCTAACAAAAACAAAGAAAATTTTCAAACAAGAAAACAAATGCAAGAAATGACCGGCACTACCACTACCAAGATAAACTTCAATGCAGGGCTTTAGAGTCCTATAACTCTATGAACCAGGAGTCCTTTGAATATGGACTAAGGACAAGTTGTTGGCCTATCCCTCAGGCAATAACTATCTCATTAATATTAAATCCCATTGCCGACACTTCTGCAAAATAGACCGAAGAACAAGACAATCAACCAATAATCTTGACAGATCCATAAAGTCACCGAGAAGGTAAATTTCTGACAGAGGAAGAGGGGTCTGCCTCTTTAGCTTCCTGAAACTACACGCCATCGAATTATTTATACCGCTGATACCCGCTGCTATAGATGCTAGGGTTACCCGGCAGGCGTGCCTTCTCAGCCGCTGGTACTTCTCGCTTTCGGCAATTTTGGCGTAGTTTCTTTGCTATCCTTTTCCTCCTTTGATTAGTACCCCTACCCTCCTTTTATAGGTATGGCTAGAAGAGTTAGGTTTTAGTCGACTCTCGGCCATGGCCATGCATGGCGGAGAGTTTCAGTTAACTGACAAAAAGCCTCGTGTCTCGGCGGAAACTTCCCTGATTTTTTGCATTGTTAGGTACTCGCGGGCTGTTTTGGGCTAGCCCGCGGATGCCCGCGTGCAGTAAGAGGACAACAAGCAGTTTCCCGCGCCCAGTGAGAAGTTAGGGCGCGGGTTGTTTGTTTTAGGTGGTTTTTTGAGGAAATACTCAGCATGGCTTTGGCTAGGAAGAGGCATGAGTTGGCCTGATGCCATGTAAACCTGTATGGTGCATTTTAGGGTTATAACATATACTCTTGTCCTTATTTAACCTTGGTGGGTGTCATTTCATCCTAGTAAGTTGGTCACTGTAACACCCCAGGTTTTGAGCCCCATATTAAATAATGTATTTTGTTAATTGATGAAAGGCCAGAGTGCCCAAATAATCAAAATAGGCTAGTGTGCCTAAGAAATGTAATTTTTTGATCATTATTAATAGTAAACACATCGTTGGTCGCTAGATGGACAAGGAAAAGAGTTATAGGGGGATATGATTACACAAGAGAGGGGGCTTGAGGGGATAAGTATTTATTTTATATTTTTAATTACCCATTTTTCTTGATGGATAATATCAGTTACGTGAACTTCTTGGGGGAAGTCCATGAAGTTCTTGATTCCCAATATTTACAAAAACCCATCCTTGGTCTGGGGTGGGGGTTCTCTTCTTGTTCTACTTCTGTTTGATTCTTCTTCACTCAATCACTCAATTGCTCAATGTTCACACCTTTCATCCTATTCTCACTCCACTCATTCTTTCACCCACTCATATTTCCTCATTCGTGTCTTGAATTGGGAAAGGAAAACAAACCGTTGAAGAGCAACCATGGTATTGATGGTTGTAGATATTACTGGTGTATTCCATCTATGAATCAATATCTGCATGTATGAGATGATTTGGTGTGTGCTCAGTTTTTCTCATGGATGTGAGTCCTGAGAGTCCCAACATGGATATTATGGACCATCTGCATTGGAGCTCTGGAAGGAGATGGATATCCTAAGGGACCATGTGGCAAAGAAGGGGGTCCATTCTCTTGGGTGGTGCAGGATGGGTAGAAGAGAGTTGGTTTACTTTGGATTGTTGTGGGTGCTGGGAAGCCTGTGAGAGATTGAGTTTTTACTGGCTTCGAAAGCCGAGTGACACTCTTGAACCATCCTTGTGGATTCATAGCCCTAGCTCGAGGGTGACATTTCTGTTGATACTTGGAACAACAGTGTCTATGGTTGAGTGGAATTTCCTTGGTCTGCAGCGAGTTGGTGACTCGTTTTATAAAATATAAGTTCTATCTATTATAGTTCTATTTACTTGCGTATTTATTCCGATGTGTATTTGTTTACCTATGAATTTTGTATCCATAGTATGCATGCTTGTTGGTTATTATTGTGCATGTCATATGGTTCTTTTCTTTTATGCATATTTATTAATTAGAAATATATCAGTAAGAGAAATAAGTCTGAGAGTGGGATTGAAGTAGCGTGGACAACCTGGGGTGGTTGGTTAGGTTATAGAAGGTGGCATAGCCTAGCCTGGGGGTGGTCGCGTACGTTACATATTGGTATCAGAGCTTCAGTTTGAAACACCGGGCCGGTATGGGCTAGATCTGTTGGTGAGAGTCTCGTGGTTGAGATCGATTGTGACCTTGAAATCGTGAATATTAGGAGAAATGGCATTGCAAAGATCGTATGATATCCATAATGTCAGAGACCCTTTGTAAGGGGTAAAAGGATTGTGACCATTCCTTTTGAATTTGAGAACAATCATCACCATGGGATCAAGGGAGTTTTGGACTGTCGGATCGAAATGTGGGTGAACAAGGGTCGTACGATAGAGGAAAAATCAAAAAGTTTGAAAGATTAAGTCCCAGCCATCAGATCTAGCTAGGTGATGGCCAGCCATCGATTGAATCAATCTTGAAACAAAAATATTTTGTAACTTCGTCGCTTTGGCGATATTGGTAGGCAAGCAAAGCCTGAACTGTCGAAGGTCGGAGTCGTGAAGTCCCGTTAGCTGTTTTATGAAATGGGAGGTGTGGGAAGATCCCCATTGTTGATCATGGTTAATCGACATTGACCACTTTGGGAGTTTTCACTACGAGAGTTTTAAACTTTTTTGAACTGTTACAACCTAGAGCCCAGAGCATCGAAGTCCTAGAATCCCCATCGACCATTAGATTGAGGGGAGGGCTTCAGGAGTGTTGTGTTTTGTCAGATATATCAAGGGTGGAAGGAACGTGGAGCCTTGGAGCTTCAAAACCTCTCCACTTTGACATTTGGTAGTTCGGGAGTGTGGGAGTTTTTTGGAGCGAGAATCCTTGAAGCCCGAAGCCCGAAGTTAATCCCAGGTGTTGGTTATGGGAGGAGTGTGAAATGTTGATTTCAGTTTAACGTTCGACTATCCGGTAGGTATCATGTGTTGGACTTGGGAAACTCTCGAAGCCCAGAGACCAGGAGTCCCGAATTTGATTGATGACGTGGCTTGTGCCACATGGAAGAGGGTCATGTGGGGACACGTGTCACCCTGATTCAAAACCTTTTAGACCACGATCTGTCTATTTTTTAGTGAGGCATGGCACACGTTCCATGGGTCCACATCACCCTAGGTGACATCAATGTGTCATGTCAGCTCCGACAGTATGGCCTCCGGGGGGTTCCAGGTTTCTACCAGTGAAAAGTGTTAAAGCCTGAAGTCACGAAGGCACACAGACTATTGATATGAGATCCCTTTGGGACCTCTGTTGACTATTGGATCAAACAGAGGGAGTAGAGTTAAGTACTTCGTAGCATTTTTACTATGTGGAATTGGAATATTTGGGAATGAAAATATCTCAGAGCCCTGGAGAGATGAATTTTCAGAGTGTGTGAGAGTCATTTTTCTCAACACTTGATTAATTCATAGCTGTTGATCTCATTGAAGCCTCCATATGGGGGCACGACCATCCATTCAGTGGAAGATTAAATATCGACCATCCATTTTGCTAGTGGATTTATTAAAGGCTTCAACGAAGGGTAGCTCCGAGAGGAATTGGAAGTTGACACTAGAGAACAGTCGAAGGTCGAAGTCCGGAGGACTTGGTCCCAGCATGGGTCTCATGATAAAGTAAAAGGGGCCTAGGAGGTAACCCAACCCTTGGTTATTGGTAAGCACCTGAATAGATATGAAGATAAATCTCAACAATGAACCAATAATAAACACCAAACCATTCACCAAAATATTGAACACAAGAAAGAGAGAAACCCTTGAGGTAGGGTAACACCATATATTAATCCTTAAGGAAGGATATCACTCCTCAAGAAATGCTTGACACATTCAAAATATTCTTCACTATGTTTCATTACATTGCTTACACTTCTTTATATAACTCTATCTATCTCCTAGGAACCTTCTAGAGAGCCTTCTCACCTTTATTACATCTAACTACCATAGCGGATCTTTATTAATATATTGGATCTATTCCACCTTACACTGAATGACCACATTCTCATATATTAAATGACTTCCACTAATAATATATAACCAAATTCCCATTGGGTACCTCCCTAGGTACCTCGTATTACCTCCCTAGGAATACTACATTACCTCCCTAGGTACCCCATATTACCTTCTTAGGTATACTACATTAACTCCCTAGGTATACTACATTAATGTAGTATACCTAGGGAGGTACCCAATGGGAATGTGGTTATATATTATTAGTGTAAGTCATTTAATATATGAGAATGTGGTCATTCAATGTAGGTGTACTAGGTCCACTATATTAATAAAGACCCAATATGGTAGTTAGATGTACTAAATGTGAGAAGGCTCTCTAGAAGGTTCCTATGAGATAGATAGAGCTATATAAAGAAGTGTAAGCAACGTAATGAAACACAGTGAAGAAAATTGTTAGTGTGTCAAGAATTGCTTGAGGAGTGTTATCCTTCCTTAAGGATTAATATATGGTGTTACCCTACCTCAAGGGTTTCTCTATTTCTTGTGTTTAGTATTTTGGTGAATGGTTTGGTGTTTATTCTTGGTTTATTGTTGAGATTTATCTTCATATCTATTCATGTACTTAACAATTGGTATCAAAGAAATTTCCTTGGCCAAAGAAGGGGAGGATTTTTTTGTTCTTTTTGCAAATGTTTTCTAGGGAAAAAAGAAGGCAACACACTTTAGGTTCATATATGAATATTTCCGAGTTGAATATGGAAAAACAAATTGGATATTTGAATTCCTCTAAAAAAATACCCAATTTCAAAAAACAAATCGTCTAAAATAGAGTTCAGGAAATGAAGTTATGAGCATTTTAAATTCGATCATTTTCAGGGTTTTTCTAGAAAAAAAGCCGCACGATTTGCATGATAAGATATTTATAAACCCTTGTTCTACTTTTGGGTTTTTTCATAGCAAGATGCATTTTAGAGGGAAAAGTGATGGCCCTAGTATTGAAGCATTCATTAAATAAATAAATTCAGCATGGAAAGAGAATTGGCCCCATTGGGTAGCTCTCAAATTACAGGGTGATGCTGCCATTTGATGGAAATCACTTGATTATAAGGACATGATGACACTCTACAATTGAAGAATTTGAAAAAATATTGTTAGATAGGTGGTCTCATGGAAAAAATAAGGATACATAGAGAACAAAGGGTTTATTTTCATGTGGCAAGTCTATATTACAGGTTCATGGTTGTATTCACAAAGAAAATGTCATTGTTTTTATTAACCCTAGTTGCATGCATACTTTTATCAATATTCAATTGGTTAATAGACTACAACTTCCTGCAAAGAATGTTCAAGACACATAGATTGTGAGTGAAAATGTTCAAATTTTTAATTATTTGAATCTTAGTATGGATAAATATGTGTTGCATTAATATTTTTATGCTATAGATATGGAATATGTGGATATTGTTTTGGGATATCTCTGTATGGAATCAGTTGGTACAGTTAATATTAGTGTTCAAAATAAGTTTTTAAATATTTGGTACAAAAAAACAAAAATCACATTCCATGATGTGTCTCTTAGTAAGAAAGATGGGCCCACAGAGGCCAACAAAGAAGTTATTGCAGAGTTTGAAATTGAATTAGAGGTAGAGTATATAGAAGGAGATGACGCAAAACCACATGAAGGACACAATAAGAAAAATGAGGAGGTCAATGAGTCAAAGATACAATGTCTTGCAAACTTGAAGAAAAAAACATAGACTCATACAGTTGTTGTATATCGCCATCCAAACCACATAGAGAAACAACAATCATCAAGGCAAGGGCGTGAGCATCAACACATTTATGCACCAGCAGGGAACCAGAAAAGAAACTAATCAAGAGGTGCATGGAGGACTAATAACATTGCAGGAAGACATCAGGATAGAAAACCAATTACATGGAAACCCCGACATGATGCAAAGGAAGATCATGGTGGCCAGGAAGTAGTTGGACAACATGTTCGGCTTCCATTAGGATGGATGGATGGTCTTACTTAGTATCAATTAGCTACATTTCTTAGCCAATCATATTGTATGGTTTCTTCTCATGTTTCGAGGACGAAACATGTGAAGGGGTATGGAATGTAGTATACCTAGGGAGGTAATATGGGGTACCTAGGGAGGTAACCAATGGGAATGTGGTTATATATTATTAGTGGAAGTCATTTAATATATGAGAATGTGTTCATTCAATGTAAAGTGTACTAGGTCCACTATATTAGTAAAGACCCACTATGGTAGTTAGATGTAATAAATGTGAGAAGGCTCTTTAGAAGGTTCCTAGGAGATAGATAGAGCTATATAAAGAAGTGTAAGCAATGTAATGAAATGGAGTGAATAATATTGTGAATCTATCAAACATTTATTGAGGACTGTTATCCTTTCTTAAGGATTAATATATGGTGTTACTCTGCCTCAAGGGTTTTGACTATTTCTTGTGTTCATTATTTTGGTGAATGGTTTGGATTATTCTTGTTGATATTGTGGGTTTATTTTGAGATTTATCTTCAGATCTATTTAGGTACTTAACATTTATGTTGTTCGTGAAATCCCTCATGTGAAAGGCCACAGAGTGAGGCGCTAAGGAAGGATTAAGTCTGTGATTTCGAGTCGTGGTCACATGGAAAGGGGTTTGAAGGAAGCACCTGCGCAAAATTGAATTATGTATCATATAAAGGATAAAGTGGAGGTGTTATATGATGGAGATTGATGAAATTTTCTTCATGAATTGAGAAGAAAAAGGACCTATAGTATTATTTGGAAAATTATGTTTATAATATGCATAATTCTAACAAAATGGTCACTTGAACATTTTGCAGAATTAGGAGGCGTAAACATATCAGTTAATCATAAGAATGCAGATTCAAGAAATGGAAGAAGGCGAAGGATCCTCCATCCATAATAAAGAGGCCACAGGTCATAATATCAGTTTTGGTAATGATGAGACCGAATCCATTGATCACAAGGGAAGAGGAGAGAAAGAAACATTGATAGAGACTGTAAGAAGCCTGAAAATAGAAGTGCAAAGTTACAAACTAGACAATGTGAGGTTGATGAGAGAACAAAATCAGATAAATTCTCAAGTGATGCAAAGCTTAAATCAGTTGCACAGGAAAACAAAGAGGGGATCAAACTCAAAACATGAAGAAGAAGGCATGTATCATGAAAGAAGAAATGACCATGGAAGACTTGGTTATTCAAGAAGTGCTATAAAAACTCATAGACATCACTCACCTCCATACTCAGAAAGGAAATTTTATTTATTTGAAGATTCCATAAGCAGTCCATAGGTGTCTCCTAATAGGCACCAAGTAAGGAGACATGAATTTAACAATTTGCGGGTAGAGTTGAGGAAGCTTAAGTTGCCATCCTTTGATGGTGAAAGAGAAAGTGAAGATGATGTTGAAGCATGGTTTCTTTAACTCAGGGTGTATTTTTAATTGCATAGATACTCATCAAACCTAGAAGCCATAATTTCCACATACAATTTACTTGGGAAAGTTGCTATGTGGTGGGACCAGTTGAAGCAAGTTGATCACATTAATGAGAGTAGGATCACTTGGAAGCAGTTCAAGAAATATTTTCAGAAGGAGTGCCTTTCAGAGAATTTCTATGACAAGAAAATGCAGGAGTTCTTTGAACTTAGGCTGGGAAGCATGCCCATGGCATAGTATGAGAAGAATTTCATGGGGTTGCTAAAGTATGCAGGGCTTATAAAAGATGAGAAGGTGAAAGTACTGATTTTTCTAAGTGGAATTCCATCATTTTATAAAGAGAAAATTCAATATGACGAACCTAGGATCTTGACTAAGATCATTAGGAAGGATAAATACCTGTATGGGCAAGGCCAGGGAAGAGAATCCATGCAAAAGTATTGGAAGGATAATAAGAAGGAGAATTATGATCAGAGGAGGAAGGGATTCAAACCTCGTTTCAATAGAAATTAACCTAATAAAAATCATCAAGACTAGTCTGCAAAGGATGAATCCAAGAAAGAAGACTCCTTGGGAAAAAGGGGAATACCACCAATCCAATGTTGGGGATGCAAGTAAGATCACTTGTACAAGGATTTCCCTCATAGAAAGGACAGAGTGAAGACCGTGCACAACATCCAAGAGGATACAAAAGTTGAAGACATGGGAAGGATTTATGCAACCTTATATGATCGACAAGAAGAGTATGAATCCAATAAGATCGAGGTAGAAGGTAAGATCGTAAATCAGCCTGCTTCTATTTTAATTTATTCTATAGCAATTCATTGTTACATTGATCCTAAAATAGGGGGTAAATTAAATTTGGATAAAAGTAAGCTCGAAAAGTCAAGTTTGGTTTAGCTAGCCACTGGAACCAAAAGGAGAATCCATGATATGGTCAGAAGTTGTTCCATAAGTCTTAATGGTGTGAATACTAGTGTTGATCTAAATATCATACCATTGGGGTCTTATGATATTCTAATTGGAATGGATTGGTTGGACAAACATCGTGCTATCCTAGATTTTCATAACAAGACATTTACATGTCTTGATGGAGATTGAAAATAGAGAACTGTGAAAGGAGTTCCAAGACCCATCTCTATCAAAGAGATTTCATCTTTACAGTTGAAGAGATGTTTCAAAAAAGGATGTCAATTGTATGCATCCCATGTGGAGGAGCCAGAAAATACAAAGGGGCTAATTCTTGAAGATTTTCCAGTACTACAAGAATTTGAATATGTATTCCAAGAAATACCAGGATTGCCACCAAAAAGGGAGATATATTTATCTATTGATTTAGTGCCAGGAGCTGCCCCGGTATAAAATACACCTTACAAAATAAGTACCCAAAAATTAAAAGAATTATAAATGCAGTTTGAAGAATTGTTGAAGAAAGAGTACATACATACAAGTGTTTCACCTTGGGGAGCAATACTCTTTGTCAAAAATAAAGATGGAACTTTGAGGTTGTGTATTCACTTTCGACAGCTGAATAAATCCACTGTAAATAACAAGTATCCTCTACCCAAAATTGATGATCTCTTTGATCAACTAAGAGGAGAAAAGATATTTTCAAAGATAGACTTGATATCAAGGTACCATCAGGTGAGAATCAAGGAAGAATACATCCATAAGACAACCTTTAGAACTAGGTATGGGCATTATGAATTTGTAGTGGTGCCATTTGGACTGACCAATGCACCAGTTTTCTTTATGAGCTTAATGAATGGCATATTCATAGATTATTTGGATAAGTTTTTCATAGTATTCTTGGATGACATACATGTTTATTCTAAGTCTGAATAAGAGAATGAACATCACCTAATACTAGTGTTGCAAGTGTTGAGAGAGCATCAGTTGTATGCCAAGTTTAATAAGTGTTATTTTTATCAAGAGCAGATCCATTAATTGGGTCACATTATTTCAAAACAAGGTATAGTCATAGATACAGAGAATATTGAAGCCATTAGAGGATGGCCAACACCCAAGAATGTTTTAGAAGTCAGATATTTTATGGGGTTAGCTGGTTACTACAAAATATTTATAGCAGGTTTCTCTAAGATTGTTCATCCCATCACTTCTTTGAAAAAAAAGGGAATTAAATTTGAATGGACATCTGAGTGTGAATATAACTTTAATATGTTGAAATAATTACTTACTAGTGCATCTGTTTTAAATATTGTTGTCCCAAATGAAAGTTTTGTGGTATGTATAGACGCATGTAAGGAAGGGCTTGGTGGAGTCCTCACTCAAAATGGACATGTCATTGGCTATGAGTCCATAAATATTAAATAACATGAGAGGAACTATGCCACACATGACTTGGAGTTTGTTGCCATTGTTCACACATTGAATATGTGGAGGCATTATCTCATGGGAAAGAGATTTGAATTAAGAACAAACCACCGTGGTCTGAAGTATATTTTTGAACATCCAACTTTGAATAACTGGAAAACAAGATGGTTGGAATTTTTGAGTGGATACGATTTTGACATCAAGCATATCAAGGGAAAAGAAAATAAAGTTGTTGATGCACTTATTAGAAGAATACATCTCATGCATGCTATAATTGTTAGTATGCATCAGTTGGATTTAAAGAGAAAAATTTTAGATATTGTTGTCACAGACCAGCATTACCTACATGTAAAAGAAATCTTACAACAAGAAAATGTACAATAGAAAATTAGAGACTATGATATGAAGGAAGATGAATTGCTTATGCATAAAAATAGGATTTATGTTCCTAGTTCTGGAGAACCTAGGAATTTGGTATTAAAATAAATGCATAATGTTCCATATGTCGGACATCCTGGTTACCAGAAAAAAATTACATCAGTAAGAAGTCAATTATTTTGGCCAGGAATGAAAAAAATATGTTGTTGATTACATTGCTAGATGTATGGAATGTCACAGAGTGAAGGTTGAGCATAGGCACCCGACGTGTTTTCTACAACTGTTACCAATTTTAGAGAAGAAGTGGGAAGTGATAACCATTTATTTTATAACTAAATTTCCCAAGAAAACAAGAAAAAATGATTCAATCATGGTAGTGGTTGATAAACTGACAAAGGCTGCTCTCTTTTTTTTCCTGTAAAAAAAATCATACAACAACCAATATTGCAGAAATTTACATGAGGGAGATTGCTAGGTTACATGGGATACCTAGGACAATTGTCTCAGACAGAGACACAAAGTTTACTTCAAATTTCTGGAGGGGATTATTTAAAGGATTTGGTACAAATATGAACTTTATCACAACATACCATCCACAGTCATATGTGTAGACAGAGAGAGTCAACTGAGTAATTGAAGACATGTTGAGAATGTATGTGATGGATAAGCCATCTAAGTGGGAAGATTACTTGCACTTGGTTGAGTTTGCCTATAATAATGGGTATCAATATTCATTGAAAATGATCCCATTTGAAGATTTGTATGGTACGAAATGCAATACTCCAGTAAGTTGGGACAACCCAACAAACAGAGTGGTACTTGGGTCAGAATTGCTCAAGGATATGGAAGACCAGATGGTTAAGATTAAGCAGAATTTATAGGCAGCTCAAGATAAACAAAAAATTTATGTAGATAAGAATAAGATATCTAGAGAATTTAAAGTGGGGGAGCATGTGCTTTTGAAAGTGAAGCACAAGAAGAGCTCTTTGAAGTTGGGTAGTTGTACAAAGCTGTCAGCCAGATTTTGTGGTCCATTTGAGATATTGGACAGAATAGGGCCAGTTGCATACATGCTTGCATTGCCTACTTCCATGAATGTGGATAATGTATTTTATGTCTCTTTGCTAAAAAATTATATACATGATCCTAACCATGTTATTGATTGACATATGATTCAGGTAGATACAGAGGGAGACTTTTAGGTCCAGATAGTGCGAATATTGGACAAAAAAGTCAAAATGCTCCAGAATCGAGTTATAGAAATGGTAAAAGTTCAGTGGACCTACTACAGTCCTGAGTTGCTACTTGGGAGAATGAAGATGCCATGTGGGTAGAGTACCCAAATAGTTTTTGAATAAATTTTGGAATTTTGATTCTTGTTTTATATATGCACTGAGGACTGTGCCAAAATAAGGGGGAGGGGTGTAACACCCTAGGTTTTGAGCCCCATATTAAATAATGTATTTTTTTTAATTTATTAAAGGCTAGAGTGCCCAAAAACTCAAAAGAGGCTAGTGTGCCTAAGAAATGTAATGTTTTTATCATTATTAATAATAAACAAATCATTGGCTACTAGACGAATAAGGACAAGAGTTATAAGGGGATATGATTCCAAAAGAGAGGGGGCTTGAGGGGCTAAGTATTTATTTTATATTTTTAATTACCCATTTTGCTTAATGGAGAATATGAGTTATGTGAGTTTCTTGGGGGAAGGCCACGAGGTTCTTGATTCCCAAGGTTTAAGAAAACTCATCCTTGGTCTAGGGTGAGGATTCACTTCTTGTTCTGCTTCTGCTTGATTATTCTTTGCTCACTCACTCAATTGCTCGTTGTTCACACCTTTTATCACGTTCTCACTCCACTAGTTCTTTCACCCACTCATCTTTCCTCATTTGTGTCTTGGCTTGGGAAAGGGAAAATAACTGTTGAATACTAGCCATGGTATTGTTGGTTGTAGAGACTGCTGGTGTATTCCATCCATGAATCAAGACCTGCATGTTTGAGATGCTTTGGTTTGTGCTCATTTTTTCTCACAGCTGCGAGTCCTAAGAGTCCCAACATGGAGATTCTGGACTAGCTGCACTGAAACTCTGGAAGGAGATGGATAACTTGAGGGACTGTGTGGCAGAGAAGGGGGTCCATTCTCTTGGGTGGTGTAGGCTAGGTAGAAGAGAGTTGGTGTACTTTGGATTGTTGTGGGTGTTGGGAATCCTGTGAGAGCTTGAGTATTGACTAGTTGGGGAAGCCAAGTGACACTCTAGAACCATCCTTGTGGACTCATATCCCTAGCTCAGGGGTGACATTGTTGTTGAGACTTGGAACAATAGTGTCTACGGTTGGGTGGAATGTCCTTGGTCTGCAGCCAGTTGGTGACTCATTTTATAAAAGATATGTTTGTTGGAGATATGGCTATAACAGAAGACTGACGCAGATGGTTAAGGTTGTCATTGATGGCAATCAGTTATGGAGCAGTCAAGGATGTCAACACACACAAGAATGCTGGAACACGACTGCTGGAACACAACTGCTGGAACACGAATGATGAAACACGACTGCTGGAACACGATGCTGAAACACGACTGTTGGAACACGAATGTTGAAACACGACTGCTGGAACACGATGCTGAAACACGACTGCTGGAACACGATGTTGAAACACGACTGCTGGAACATGAATGCTGAAACACGACTGTTGGAACACGAATGCTGGAACACGAATGCTGGAACACGACTGCTGGAACACGAATGCTGGAACACGACTGACTCTTGGAGCAAGATACACGAGAACATTGCTTTGGAACACATATGCTGGAACACGAATGAAATAGATTTTGGAACACAGCGTTGCATGATAAAGCATGCGTAGAGGCAAATGAAACGGTTCAGAAATCAGGGATAAAGGCTGAAATACTTGGGAGAAGAAAGAATGAAAGAAAAGGCAACTACAGTTGGAGTTGAGAAAGCAGAAAGACTTTTAGTCTAAAAAAAATAGACTGGCAGTTAATACAACGTTGCATGAAGTGGCATGCGTAAAAGAGGCATGCACAGAGTCAGTTCAGAAAAATCAGGGAGAACTGTTATGCAGCGAAAAAGAAGAATAAAGAAAGGAAAACTACAGTTGGAGTTGAAATGCATTGAAAACCTCGCATGTGGTGAATCTATATAATTCGCTGAAACAGAGATGGATTGTTGCTGTTGATGGGAGAAAGAGTGAGCACTATGGATGGGAGAAAAAGGAGGTGATCTGCGTGACAGGAGAAGAAGAAGATGAGAAACAGGAGACCAATGAAATGAGCAGCGGTCAGAAACAGTGAAGAATACAGAAAGATCAGCAGAAAGGGTAAGCAAAGCTATATCAGAATGAACAAAAGTTGATTTAAGCAATATGTATTTTTTAGTAACTAGGTGGTAGGAGTGGTGCTAGGGAGACGTATGTCTCTTTCTCTACTGAAGTAGACTGCTTGTAGAATCCCTGAAGGTTGGTGCCTTCGATACACGTTAGTCTTTGAAGTAAGGAAGTAGGTGCTTCCACCAGGTAGATCTTTGGGATGCAGTAAGGAGTTGGTGCTCTCAGCCAGTTGGTGATGCTTGATATTCCAGGAGGACTGTAGCCTCTATGAGTTGGTGCTCATAAAGATGAGATGTAACAGAAGTTGAAGCTTGCTGAACATCTTAAGAAAGGAAGCGAGGTTTTTTTCTGGTTGGGTTTCCTCTTGAAAATATGTCACCATTGCCTTGTGAATAGATACTGTGTGTGATTGCTATTCTTTTTTTTATACTATCTGCTTATGTTTATAACTCTGGATTTCACAGTTAGAACTCACTGCCACTGAATTAATAAATTCAAGTTAAAAATGAGAGTAAATAGTTAATTACACTAGTGATTCACCCCCCCCTCAGTTAGTTCATACACAATAACAAGGTAGTAGCTCAGGGAGGCGGGTTCCTTTAGTGTAAGGAAAGTCCTGCAGAAATCATGACTAGTCATGATGGATTTCAATAACTTTCGGCACCCATTTTTTAATGCTTCATTTTGCCTTCTGGAAAGTGGGATGAGAACATGCACCAATGGGAGGCAGATGTTTGGGAAATGTGAAAGCAAGGATATATAAAAACCAGGCATGTTTCTGTCTAAAGATAATTAGAATTCTGCTAGTAAAGCTATAGATACTGGTACTCAGTGGTCACCGAAGCCTGAATCAGGAATTTATTACTAGAAAGTAATGCATATTCAAACTGTTAAAGAAATGTGGGAAAAATTGAGAAGTAGCTATGAGGGAAATGAGAAAGTTAGAGATGCCAAACTACAAACTCATAGACTGAGATTTGAACAGTTGAGAATGAATGAGATGAAAACATAAGTAAGTTCTTTTTGAGAGTTGATGAAATAGTGAATGCCATGAGGGAATTTCCAGGAAAACAATTGACAAGCTCACTTCTTGTCAAGAAAATTTTGAGATCTCTACTGAAAGATTCCAATCCTAAAAGTCTCCGGCAATGGGAGATAGGTGAAGACTCAAGACATTATCTCTTGATCAGTTGATAGGAACTTTAACAGCTTATGAAATGAGATGCTTACAGATCAAAACTCATCTAGGAAGCCTCATTCATGTGAAAAAATCACCCGAGAGTCTGAGGCAGAGTAGAAATCAGAACAAAATTGTAAGAAAGGTTAAAGCTGGATGTGAGGAGGCCCTTGAAGAAGTACCCTTTTTAAGTGTTTTAACTGTGGTAAGATTAGGGGCATTTTGCTGTTAAATGTCCTTATAAAGGGAAAAAACAGAACTCAGCTGATGAAAGATTTCCAAGGAAGAAATATAATAAAGAAAAGAAAATAAAGTATAAAAGGAATAAAGAAAGTGCGTGTAGAAATAAGTAGTGGATTCTCTGAGAGCCTCAGGATAGTGAATCCTCCCATGAGATCAAGAAGATGACTTCATTTTTTATGGCCATAGAAGAACTTGTGCCGAATTGTTCAGAGAATGATTTGGATGCTGAAGTGGATATGGAGGTGAGTTGATGTGTGCCCTGGAAAAAATAAATAGGCAGGAATAAAGAAGAGAAAGCAAAACAATTATTAATCCAGTATAAAACCAATACAGTAGACATTCCACTATTGAAGCTAGGAGCAGAAGGCGAAAAGTTGAATAATTCCTAAAGCAACAGTTAGCTGAGAGTAGATCCAGATGTGAACAACTAGAAGAAGAAGTTGTAACTGTTAAGGAGCTAGAAAAATATCAAGCTTGGTATAATCAGGATATTTCTAGTATCAAAGCTTAAGAGGAGCTAAACAATATTTCATGACAGAGCTCCTCTGAATAAATCTGGTCTAGGATATGAAGAAAAGATACAAGCAGCGATAGAAGTTAAAGAGAATACTAGAATCATCCAAATGCAGTTAAAGTTTCAAATCAGCAAGCGATTTGGAAGGTTCTAAGATGAAAATATTAGACATGCCCATTTCCAACAAAAGCGGACTCAAGTAATAAGAAAAGAGCAAGCAAAATTTGGTTCAATCAATAAACTCGTAAAACCAGGATGTCCAGAAAAGAGATCAAATATGAGTTCAGAATGCATATTAGAATTACAAACATGAGGACCAGAGTCAATGTATTATCTTCCTAGGAATCAGCAAAGATTCAGGCATGCTAATTTCTTCAATAGTTATTGTTTTTCTTGCTATAACTTTGGGCACAAAGGCTGAAAGCTGTCTTTATAATCCTCGAAGCATTCACTTGGTCACGATGCTTAAAAACAATATCATCTAAAGGGACGTGCTGCCTTATAACAGGTAAAAGAAGAATTACAACACAGAAATGTTAATCCCATTTTGACTCCTTTAGCACAATGAACCAAAATGCTAAAGCTGTTCTAATTTTGGACGTAGCCAACCTCTGAGTGCAATTTAAGAGCACTACAAGGAATTAAAAACAGAAATATGGCTGAACAAAATATGTGGAGAAAAGAAAGAATCTCATTGTAACTTACTTGACACTCTCAGCTCAAGAAACAGAAGGATCCTAGGTACATTGACAACGGATGTTCAAAGCATATGACAGGAGATAAGGAGAAGTTTATTACCACCTGGCTCACGTAAAGGGAGTAGAAAGGTAACAACTTTGGAAACAATACGAGGAAAATTAGGAGCAGGAATGGTTAGTCTAGGCAATGGAAAGGGAAAAACTCAGAACATGTTATTTGTAGACAGGTTAAAGCACAACCTTCATGAGTGTAATCCAGATGTGTGTGATAAGAGATGTGAAGTGCATTTCTTTACTAAAAGGCTGTAAAATTAAAAGAGTCTCCTGAGAGAAAAACTAGTTGCCAAAGGAGTAGGAACAGAAAATAATGTTTACATTCTAAAAGGAAAGGAAGAAGAATGTCATCTAAGTAAATATATAATGAAAGCTGGCTACGTGACACAGTGGGACACTTGCTGATCTCATCCTAATAAAACTTCGAGAAGCTTGAGTGTATGAGATTTCCCAGAAATATCAAAACCACATGATATTATGTGTAATCCATGTCAAATGGGAAAAACTGACCAGAACTCAGTTTAAAATCCAAAGGCGTTTTCCATCTTAAAACAAACCCCTTCAGTTAGTTCATATGGATCACTGTGTGGCCCGTCAAGAAAGGAAGGTACAGACAAAGAAAACTATTTCATGTTAGTTGTGATGATTATTCCAGATTGACATGGTTCACGTTCAGCAAAGAGAAATCTGAAGCGCTTGCCAAATTCAAACACTTCAAAGCATTGACTGAAAATCAGACTGGAAGGAGAATAAAACCTATCAGATCTGATAGAGAGGAGGATTGACTCAAGACAATTCAAAGATTTCTGTGATGAGCATGGCATCGAAAAGAATACACAATTGCAAGAAAATTTGCCTCAGCAAGAGATAGGTGTGGAAAGACAGAATGAACAGTTCAGCAAATGGCAAAGTCAATGATGAAGGAAAAGGATATTTCTTAAAGCTTATGGGTAGAAGCAATTCAGCCTATTGTGCACATTCTTAATAAAGCACATTTGAGACCAAACTGTGATAAGACTCCATATCATCTGCTGGTTTTGGAAGACCTGCCATATTAAGCACTTCAAGGTCACAGAAGCAAATGTTACATCAAGAATAATAGTGAGAATCTCAGGTAAGTATGATGACAGGGCTGATGAAGGAATTTTTTCTTGGACATGCTGCAAATAGCAAAGGCTCTGAGATGTTATAGCTCAGAGAAATTTTGCATAGAATGGTTGGTACATAGATGTTAAAAGTAGTACTAGAAAGAATGTCATGGAAACACCAGTCCTGAGAGCGATGAAGGTCAGGCTTGGATGATGCAGATAGAAAAGAACAGGACAAAAAGGGTCTAGGAGGAAGAATCTGAGACTAGAAGATAGAAGAAGAAGGAGAATTCCCAGCAACCACCACGATAAATCCTTCTTCTTCGAAATTGATAGAAAGAATCATCTGAAAGTCAAATCATTGGTGATGAGAACAAAGGGGTTCTAAGACTAGAAAGAATTTTGGCAGAATCCTGAAAAGTCACATGTGGCATTCTTATCTAGAATTGAACCAAAAAGCTTTAATGAGTATGTGAAGACAAAGGAAATGGATAACATCCAAAAGCGAATGAGGAGTTGGACCAGATTGAAAAGAATAACACACACAGGATCTTGTTACAAGACCTTCAGACAAGATGTGATAGGATCAAAATGGGTCTTTAAGAATAAGTTAAATGAACAAAGGTCAGACTGTGAGAAATAAGGCAAGACTAGTCTGCAAAGGGATATACTCAGATTGAAGGACAAGAATTTGATGAAACGTTTGCTCAGTGCTTAAAGAATGGAGGTTATAAGAAGTATTTTAGCCTATGCATGTCACAAAACTTTGATTCAAGTATACCAGATGAATGTCAAAGTCAGCATTTCTGAATGGGAATTTAGAAGAAGGAGTGTATATGGAACAACCAAGAGGTTTTTCTCTCACAGATAAAACCTGACTATGTGCCATAGAATGAAAAAGGCATTGTATGGGTTGAAACCAAGCACCAGAGCTGGTATGGGAGACTGGACAAATATCTACTCGACAAAGGCTTCAAGAAAGATTCTGCAGATAGCATTTTGTATACCAAATCTGAAGGTGTTGGTTTACTGGTTGTGCTAGTTTATGTTGATATTATTACTTTTGGCTGTACTAATCACTCCTCTGTTCAATGGTTTGCTAATGCAATGAAATCTAAATCTGAGATGTCTATGTTTGGATAGTACATCCATGCTACTCAGTCTTCAAATTGCTCAAAATGATGAAGGTTTATTTCTCTCCCAAAGAGAAAGTATTTAAGGGGAGATGCTGAAGGTTTCAAATGGAAAGATACCACACTCCTGTGAACTGCCATGATACATTAAGAGCTGCAAATTGAGCAAAGATGTTACTACCCCAGAAGTGGATGAGGCATGCAGATCTATGATAGGAAGTTTGCTATACATCACTATATCAAGACCAGACATAATGCATGAATTTGGGATGGTCAGAAGATTTCACTACCCCTAAACAGAATACATGTGATTGTCAAAAAGAATTTTCAAATATCTGAAAGGCACTTCTGGCTCTTATGGACTATAGTACCAAGAAATTCGAAACTTTCAGGTACGATATGGCATATTGTGAATTGGAGGCAAATTGGTTGGTTTGGGGACATCCTTAACTTTTCTACCTTGAAAGCGAAATCCCCATTCACAATTTGTTGCATGTTGTACTCGGGTAATATGGATGATACAAGATTTTGTGGACTTGAAGGTAACATATGGAGAACCCATCCCTCTTCACTGTGATAATACTAAAGTACCATTGAGTGTTTCCAAGAATCCAATCCCTTCATTTCCAAGACAAAACATATACCCCTGCAGTATCATTTCTTTCTTAAAGATGGAGTTGCCAATAAAATTACTACGATTCGCGGTACATTCCTCCCATGAGCAAATTGCTGATACTACCCACCAAACCATTACCCAAGGTAAAGTTTGAATACCTCAGACAAAATATGGGTGTCTTACCTTCTCAACTTCTTCTCACTTTGTGGGAATATTGGTCTTTCATCCTTTGAAGAGACATTTTGGTCTTTATACCCGTATTGAATATATTGGAATCAGTTTTGAGCAAAATTAGATGTCTGCAGCAACCTGTGCAGACATCTAATTTTGCTGCAAGTAGGAAGATAAAGCATGCATCATCCTCTTAGCTAACATAGAGAGAAACTGAAATGATTTTTTAGAGATAATTTCAGATTGGATCCTCATGTTGAGTTCTTGGGTTATCACGATGGGAACATATCTCTAAACACATTTTGACATACAAAACTGAAGATGTACATGAAGAAGAAGCTTGTAGATTGAGGATTTTCTTTTGAGAGCATAGATGATTGATTAGAGAACCGCGAGTCAAAAGGATCTTTTCACAAGAAGCACAGTTTCTGAACATGGTAAAATTGAAGCAAGCAAAAATACATAGATATCAGCATTATCACTTTCCAGGTAATGCTTGTTGAGTGCACAAAGTCAGGAGGAGATTGAGGAGAACAGTTTAAACCTTTGCCCTTGATGTCAAAGGAGGGAGGAAATAAAAGACATATTGCCATACATATTGCCATCAATGCCAAAGGGAGAGATTGTTGGAGATATAGAAGCTATCTGAAGGCCGACACTTGAGATAGTTAAGGTTGTCATTGATGGCAATCGGTTGTATGGAGGTGATCAAGGATGTCAACACACTTACAAGAATGCTGGAACACGACTGCTGGAACACAAGCTATTTGGAACACGAATCTTTGAAAAGCTATTCTTTGGGCTCACGATCTTTGAGAAACCGCATTTGGAACGAATCTTTTGAAACACGACTGCTGGAACACGATGCTGTTTCTGCAGTATGGAACCACGATGCAGAAACATGACTCTTTGGAACACGAATGCTGAAACACGACTGTTGGAGACACAGATGTTGGAACGAATCTTTGGAAATTTATTTCTTTGGAACGAATCTTTGGAACATTGCTTTGGAATACGAATCTTTGGAACATTTCTTGGAACTTTCGCGAATCTTTGGAACCGCCGAATCTTTGGAACAAGCGTTGCATGATGAGCATCGCGTGAGAACTAAGAAATAAAAACTAATTCAAACTCGAGGGATCACACATGGCATACGAAAAACTTGGAAAAGAAAGAATGTAAGAAAAGAAAAAGAAACCGGTTAGGTTGAAAGAAAGACTTTTTAGTCTAAAAAATAGACTGACAGTTAAGACAAGGAGAACACAACATGCATGATGTGGCGTAGTAAAGGGAGAGGGAAAAGGCATGCAAAAGAATTGGAGTTCAGAAAATCAAGGAGAATGCTGGCATCCGAAAAGCAGAAAAAGAAAGAAAAATCTGATTGGAGTTGAAAGAAGCGCGTTAAAACCTGCATGTGGCTGAGATCTATATAATGTGCTGAAACAGAGATGGATGATTGTTGTTGATGTGAGAAAAGAGTGGCGCTATGGATGGGAGAAAAGGAGGTGAATCTGCGTGACAGGAAGATGCTGAGAATGGGCTGCAAAGGACAATGAAATGAAGCTTGTGGTCGAGGAACGATGAAGAATCTGAAGAGAAGATCAGAAAGAGGTAAGCAAGCTATATCAGAATGAACAAAGTTGATTTAAGCAATATGTATTTTGGTAAACTAGAGTGGTAGGAATTGGTGCTAAATGAGGGCATCATCTCTTTCTCGCAAATTAAGGTGCTTGTAGAATCGAGGTTAGTGCCTTCCATTCTGTTAGTCTTGAAGTAAAAAGGAAGTGGGGTGCTTCCACCCAGTGGGTCTTGGGATACAGTAGAGAGTTGGTGCTCTCCAACCAGTTGGTGTACGCTTAATCAGGAGGTTAATAGCCTCTATGAGTTCTTATAGTGCTCATAAAAGATGAGAGATGTAACGAAGTTGAAGTTTGATGAACATCTTAAGAAGACAAGGTTTTCACGGTTGCGGGTTTCCTCTTGAAAAAAATACCATTGTCTAAATTTTGTGAATATGAATGTTGTGTGTGATTGTTCTTTATACTATGTGCTTTATGTTTATAACTTTCTGATTTCCCCGCAGTAAAGACTCCTTGCCACTAAGATTAATGATTCCAAGTTAAAAATTAAATTAAATAGTTAATAATATACACTAACTGATTCACCCCCTCTGGATTAGTTCCATACGTAATAATGTTCTCTCTATTATGATTCTATTTACTTGTGTTTTTAAGTTCATACCTGTAACAATGTTCTCTCTATTATGATTCTATTTACTTGTGTTTTTATTCCCTAGTGTATTTGTTTACCTATGAATTTTGTATCCATAGTATGCATGCTTTCTTGTTATTTTTGTGCATGTTGTATGGTTCTTTGTTTTATGAATATTTATTAATTAGAAATGTATTAGTAAGAGAGAAAAGTCTAAGAATAGTCTTGAAGTAGCATGACTAGCCTGGGGTGGTTGGGTACGTTACAGAAGGTGTGTAGCCCGACCTAGGGGTGGTCGGGTATGTTACAGTCACCCTTGGGGATATGGTACTAATAGGGGGTTCCTTGAAGAGTCATCATCAATTCTCGATCATACTTATCACCTTCCATGCTCCTTCCATTCTATTTCCTCATCTTTTGGGATTTTAGGTGCATTGACCCAAGAAGGGATTGTACCTCATTTCATGGGAAGAAGGGGCTAAAGGAATAGAGTTAATGTAGCTGGAAAAAGATAAAAGACAAAATTATAACCTTATATATGATTTCCAAAGAGGTCTTGAGAAAAAATGAAGTGTTATCTCTTCAAATCATAAGACCTGCAAAAGAAAAGTTCACATATATAGACGTCCCACTTGTTGAGGGATCTGCACAAGTGAGGTACAACATTTTCTTTACCCATATGGCACTCTGCGTATCTCTCCCTTCAAGTGACATTGTGGTACCGTCTCCCAATTCTTATTTTACCCATTTGGAGTACACAATTTTTATGGAATTTAATTAATTAATGAAAAATAAAAGGGCTTGGAAAAATGATGCATTGAAAACGAAGGTGCAACACACCCTCTATAAAAGAACCCATAAATGAGACACTATGAACCCTTGTATGTCATGAACCCCATGTAAAAAAGTATTACACCCATCAACTTCATCTTATTTACATGACTTAGATAGGTTTTCCTGAAGAAACACCTTGGACTTGGGGATTGACTGGCCCAATAGGATGTCTTGACACCCCTCCCACACCTAAATTTGAAAAATTGTATAACATGTTTGAGAAATTGTTTAGTTTGAAAAGAGGGATTTGATGCACATGTTTGGGTGGTTTGATTATTACATGGACTTACTTGGCATGATTCTTGTGACATATGGACCCTAAGAGGGTGTACCTATTTGTCTTTCTAGGACCTTGCCCAGTGGATAGGAATTCATGAGGAGATTACTTTTTCATACCTTCATAGGGGATTTGGAGCCCAAGGATGGATGCAACAACCCCACGCTTGGGGAAATATGGTGATCATTATTGAATATAAGGTTGTTTCATTTGGAGGCATTCTAGTAGGCCTAGATGGAAGGATACCACCTTCTCCCACCTGGACGCTAGCCTTTGGAGGCTTGGATGTCACTTACCTAGCCTATGATGTCACCATGAAGAAGTCTAGGGTTTGATCATATGGAATGAGGTTATGGCACAATGTTTTGGCACATGTGGCATGGTTATTGACCTTTGGAGTCCCAATGTTTAACTAAGAAACCTCAATGTCACCTTCTTGGAGCCTAATGTCACTCTAGAAGCGACGACATCACCCTTTTAGGGTTATTCTTTGTAAAAATTGAATTTTAATTTAAATTTTAATGAGAAAATTAAGAAGTAGGCTCATATTTGTGAAAATACACAACTTTTGAATAATAAGGCTAGGATTTCCCATATAAATATGTTTAGCTTAATTATTTTTTCATCATAAGTCTCCTCACTTGGAGAGAGGACTGAAACTTGCACCCTTTTAAGGGTTGTTGGCTGAAATTTTGATGCACACCTTCTTAGAGACTTGTTGTGGATTCTTATTGGAACATTCTTGGTGAAATTTTGGCAATCTAGGGTTTTGATGCTAGATTATTCTTGGTGAAGTAAGTAAATATGCAATTTTCATTTCATGTTAAATGTCTATTGTATGTTTTACTTGTTCATGTTGAAGATTATGAAATTTCTTGCTTGAAACCCTAGGAGCAAGATGGCATAAGGTATTTATTTATTTCTCTTTGTTTGCAAAGTTTTGCTAAAGAAGATCTTGTCTAAACAAGCTTCTAAATACATAAAGTGATATCACTTTAGAAGCATTGCTCTATTTCTTGTTTCATAAATATATTTCAATAGTTCAAGGAGAGAAGTTTACGTTAGGGCCTTAAAGTGATATGCCCTAGTGGAATACTTCTTCAAAGAGTTAAATGCTTGAGATCTTGAAGTGCCAACACCTCTAGCATTCATCTCTTAGTCCTTTGACAAGTACTATAATTAATTTCTCCAAGTTAATCGTGTTGATGTAATTGACTCCATAATCCCTAAAGGCACTGGTTTCTGACATCTCTCTTGTTAAAGGATTGATCAAACACTCAAACATTACTCTCTTAAGATTTTACTAACTATCTCTAACCCTAACTTATCCTAGATTACTAATCTACTTGTTGTTGTTGCAAAGTATTGCTACAACCCACTAACTAATGCAATTTTATCCATAATTAACTTTATATGCTAGTTCAACCTACCAAAATTTTCTTGTGACACTTGATAATCATTCTACATAGTAAATGCTAAGTTTTCATTGTCTTTTTAAGCATTTATGAGGTGTTTTATTTGCAGTTGTTACAAATTAATTTTTGTTGTTATACCCTTTCACTTTGTTGCAAATTTTATTGTCTATCATATTTTGAGGCCTTACTATCATTTTTGTACTAGAAATTGCCATATATATGCTATGTTGTTCTTGTTCTGGGCAAGTACACAAATTATTTTTCATTTCAATCTCTTAGACGTAAACCCTGTGATTTTGGTAACCAGTGAGAGGGGGGATAAAATTGACCATAACCTTATATTTCCAACCCTTTGGGTTATCGGGGATACCTCCCCTAGGATAAACCTTTCCAATCCCTAAAACATGGGAATTTCCTATTAAGGTGACAGTGATGGGTTATCATGTAGTTACGCCAATTTTCCCTACTTGTCTTGGGATTTAGACAAGTACAAATTGTGTGATAACACCTAGGAGGTATGCCTACAATCATTTTAAAATGGTATGCTCATTTAATGTAAATGGATGGCATCTTCAAGTTGGATAAATCACCACTTAACTAAAATTTCAAGATTTTATGGGACTTGGTTATTTGGGGAAGCCCCAATTCCACCATTGTCTTAACTTCTTCAGGTAGCATGGGAAAATTATTCACAATTTATTTGTTTAATACATAATTTATAAGTAAAATGAAAGATTACAAATATTATAAAGTGTTCTTGATTTTGACAAGACTCTGCACTTAACCCTTCAGAGGGACTCCAAACTATTTAGCAAACATACAAGCGATACAGCGAAAATTATTTATAAAAGGAAAGATTTTTTTTTTCAAAACTTTAGAAAAAAAAATGTAAAACTACTAAAACAAAATTCATCATAGAGAAAAATAACAAAACTTATTCCAAGGAATTAAAACCCAAATAAGTGAAAGAACAGAAAGAAATCTAGTGAAATGAAAACTTCTATGTACATGTTAGCCACCTAGAGGTAGCTAAAAAAAATATCTTTTTAAAATTTGGACATTGAAAGGGAGAAGTTCCAACTCTCTCTCCATATTGTGTGGTCTGTAAGTTCCAAGGCCAAGTTTTCTAGCCACCTGAAAAGGACCAAGCCACATCTGTTGAAACTTTGTGTTCTTTCCTTTAGGTTTTTTTAGTTTATCCCATTTCAAAACAAGGTCTCCTACCTCAAATACTTTACATGTTTATGAATATTTATCAAACTATATTTTAACCATATATTGATGAATGACAAACGTTTTCTCGGATTTCTACCTCTGTTCTTCTAGTTTCATCAAGAGATTATTTCATCTTTGGATAGTCAGGAAATTCTAGCTCACACAGCTTGGGTAAGTTGGAGAGAATGTAAGAAAATATCAGGAGGTAATATGGCTTCTTTTCCATATACCAACAAGTAGGGAGAGGTTTCTAGAGAAAACCTATTAGGGAAAAGGGAATTTGAAAATGCATTGTGGATTTTTTTTAATAATCAACTACAATTTTCTTTAGAATTTTGATAGGTTCTTGTTAGTGGACTTAGATAAACCATTACCCTGAGGGTAGTAGTTGGAAAAATACTGCAATATGATTCTTTTTACTAAAGCAAGTTCAATCAATTTCAAAGAAGTGAAATATGTAGCATTATAAAAAATAAGAACCCCAAACATGGTAATCAATTTTTATTCAAGGAATTTAATGATAACTACTTCATTTACATTGATCAACAAGATTACTTCTGTCCAACTTGTGAAATAATTTGTAGCTGTCAAAATGTATTTTTTTTGTTCTAAATAATTTTGGTTTATTTCCCCTATAATCTATAGATCCTATTACTGGAATGGTTCATCAATTGTTACAGGATACAATGGATGGAAGGATTCTTCTCTCATCCAACACTAGTTTCGAAACCTTTTCACCTTTGGGTCTATGGGTGAATATCTCCAAAAAATGTTGGCCAACAATATCCAACTCTCAATATATTGTGAGTTGTAGTCTCACAAGCAAAATGTCCCCTAGCTGATACACCATCTAATTCCTTTAATACATGGTCAACACTTGTATTTCCAAGCACCTCTCATTGTAAGGTTTTTGAAACAAGACACCATTTACAAGATGGTATTGGGAAGACTCGAGTCTCATATATCTCTTTTTCTTCTTATTCAAATTTCTTGGACTCTCACTAGTTTGTAAGAAGAATTTCAAACTAGTGTACCAAGAGTCTACTATATCTAGGATGAACAAGACCTCCAGGACATAAAGTCACATTTAATTTTCCCAACCTTTCTCAAATAGTTCATCTAGGTCTAGTGATCTTACTACTAGTTTACATAAACATTGACCTTAACTATTTTTGCATGCTCAATTTATAGATAATATTCTTGTATGGCAACCATATAGTTTCCTCTTCTCTCACTTAATTTTTTAAAGGATTCTTTCTCCAGAGAGGTCCATTTAAAAATAACATCTATCTTAATGATTTTATGTAAAGGTTGGATAGTTTCAAAAAAATATGGTACACACATTCTAAAACATTTTATTTTTCCAAAGAAGGATTGCATTTCCTTCTCGTTAATCAGCATATGAATCTTTCTGATAGATTTTGTTCTTTTTTAATCAATCAAAATCCAATCTTTCAAAATATTGTGACCAAGAATTTTTCCTTCTGAAATTGCAAAGATGTTCTTTTTTGGATTGAGAGAAATGCCATACTTTCGACATATTTTAAAAATCTATTTTAAATGGTGCATGTAGTCCTCCCAATTTTTTGAATACATTGTTACATCGTCAAGGTAAAATAATACACTTTGGTTTATGGGCCCCATAAAGGCTATGTCCATAGCATGCTGAAAAGTAGCTCCATCGTTGATCAATCCAAAAGGCATACGAAGATAAGTGAAAGTTCCCCATTTCCTATGAACTATGGTTTTAATCCTACCTACTTCAACCAACAATACTTGATTATAACCGAAGAACCCATCCAAAAGCGAAAACATTTCTAAGCCTAATACCAGTTGCAAATATTCTCCATGGAGGAACATAGTAGTTGTCTCTGTTTGGTGCTCTATTCATATTTCTGAAGTCTATACGCAGTCTAATTTTTCATCATTTTTTGGAACCAAATTTTCTACCCATTTAGAATGTCTAACTTTAAAAATAATCTTAGCATCTATCAATTTCTTCAAATTCTTTTGGATTAGTGGTTTTAATGTTGGATATACTTTACTTTTTTTTTTTGGAATGTCTTAACACCTTCCTTTGGGGGAAAGACATGTTGTATAATCATCATGTCATATGCCTTCAAGTAATCATAAGACCATGTGAAAAAACATATATATTGTCTAAATAAGTGAATGTAATATCCTCTTTTTATTGTTGAACAACAAGTTCCAACATTAATAGGGGAGGTAGGCGGGGGGTACTATTTGATCCCGGAGGGAAAAAAGCCTCAAGATACCATTGGAATGCAGAGTTGGACTCTTTGATCCAGGAGGAAAAAAAGCCTCAAGATACCATTGGAATCTGGGGACGGAAACTAACAACAAATCCGAGGCTTACACCCTTTTAAAAGGAGTACAACTTGCCCAAACCAAGGAAATCCGAGAGCTTGTAGTCCTACGGGACTCCAAAACCATAATAAGAATGATGATACAGGGAATAAACCCCAGAGACCCAAGCCTAAAGAAAATCATGGACATAATCAGACTGGTCTTTCAAGATATTAGAACCACCTTCTACCACATACTAAGGGAAAACAATAGTGAATCTGACAATATGGCCAATGCAACAATAGGGGCAAAGCCAGACGCCCTAAGTATAGACGTGGTCTCAACTCTAGAGGAACCTAGCTCCCCTTTACTAATGATCATCTTGGTTTGAAATATGGTCAACACAATAAGGTTCCCCCCTTTGGATCCAAGCAAAACTCCTGGGCACATGTGTAGGAATGAATGTTGCTACACCCAAAATAAGAAGGAAGGGGAATTATTCACGCAGTTAAGATTGGGCCCACTAGGTGAGTGGATAAGCATACCCAAAAGTATAAGGTAGACACTTGCAGTTGTCCACATGGATCAGGGAAAATGCAGGCCCACTAGGTGGCATGCACCATGAGCGGATCTCTCTGCCTGAGATAACGAGGTGGATAACGATCCCAACGCCATCATCATGGAAAGTGTGAAATCCCTTGTTCGCGTGGGAAATCCAGACTCTCTCCCTGAAATGTGTGTGATTGTGATATAGGACTTTCAACTCCCACAATGCAGAAGCTCCCTCAATGTCAGCCTCACCTCCACTCTCCCTTCCATGGCATCGGATGGAACAGTTTGCAGGAATCCTCCCACGAACTCACAAGTAAGTACACCATTTCCTTTTTCAGAAATCATGACATCATCCTTGTCCAGTGTATGGCTCCTGTGGGATTTCCCATCCGCTCGTTTGTCATCTCTGGTCCAGGTGTTATTTATCCTAGCCTCCTCGCCACCCTCGCGGTATGTCAGGCTTCTGTTTAGAGCAACCTGTGTCTCTCACTTCCCTAGATCTAATTCCTGTTTCTTGGCTTTCGAGACTTCCTTTTCCCCCTTCCTCGGAGCTTGGTTTGGCCCCGCGCTTCTTCACAGCCCCCTGAATCCATCCCCTCGTAATCCTCAGAACTTTGGGGTTCCTTTGTTCTCTATGCTAGTCTCTGTCTACCTACTTTTTAGCTGACCTCCCATGCCCCTACAAGTTGTCCCCTCGTGTTCACAGGCCAACCTCTCCTCTCCCTGCTTGAGAATCCTTCCTTGATCCATGCAGAACCCTCAAGAGACGGTCGGGTCTGGCCACTCCTTAGGAAACAGTGAAATGCAGCAAGCAACTATAGCTCAGGAGAATTCGGGAAGCTAGCCAAAGGATTCCTGGGAAGTAAATTGTGGTGGTTGTAGGAGTCTAAGAGTCCAAATGGGTGCAATGAGCGTCAATCAGGCCTTCGATCAAGAGACCTTATCCCAACATCAATTTCTGATAGGCAAGCTTCAATATGAAAGTGATTCCCAACACAGTCAAATTGAAACCAACCGCTTGAATATCGAGACACTACAACAAAGATTGGATCAACTAGATGACTCGTAGGCTCCCCCAAGCAACTCAAAAGACCAACATGGTTACTCAAGGAACGTCCATTCGAACTCGATCAACCAAGTCCCAGACCTGGATGAACCCCTCCCAAAATTCAGGGTGAACATGCAACAAACAAAAGTGGAATAGGGTAATTAATCTTAAATCTTTGTATGTTTTTCCAAATAGTTTATATCAGAGGCTCCTTTTGCCGAATCTATCCAGGAAATTCAGCATACAAAAATTTTGAAAACCATGGGGGATGCTATTTACTATATGGAAATCCTGGCTCTTGTAATAAACTATCCTTAAGAGGGAACTCAACACGGTCTGTGAGGACATTTGTTTTGTAACACCAGTGGATACATCCACACAGTTAATATAATTTCCCCAGTTTTTGTTAAAAAAAAAAACAAGTTCCAAGATTAATATTTTTTATATTCTCAACAATGCCCAAATTAATTAATTCATAATTTAGGGAAGATTTATTGGTATTGACATTTACATATCCTCAAAATATACTCGGTAGATTGTACATCTTCTCCAAAGTTAAGACCTTCTTTGGAATTGAATTGCATTCAATTTTTGTCGTTCCATGTTGGAAATTATGTAAGGATTTTAAGTGTTCTTCATCACCAATAACCACATCTTTGAAAGTATTTTCATTGCTCAGAAACTAAATAATTTGTTGATCATCATTAAATACCATCTAGTTATTAATGCTACCAAGAGATGATGGGCTAAAAAGTAATTCAATAGAATCCACCATTTATTGGAGTCAATTTAGAAGAAACATTTGCCAAAATATCATGAGCTATATTTTTATATCGAGGAATAGAAGTGATATTAAAATCATCAAACTCATCAATTAACTTCCAAATGTCAAGTCAGTAAATTTTCAAACGAGGCAATAAGAAGTGAATGGAATTTTTACCTACCTCACGATTATCTCTAAATCACCAAACACTTTCAAGGATTTCACTTTTAAATCAATTTTTTTTCTTAGGCCTTGAATTAAAGCCTCATTACTCATACTCTATAGTGTTATTGGTGCATTCAAAATAAATCCTATTGAAGATAAAGTGTTTTTTTTTTTTTTTTTTTTTTT
>SNQJ01S0007423.1:0-18943 GCA_010110895.2 Picea sitchensis | reverse complement strand
TAGCCAACCCCTACACCTTCCTATGACTTATATCCATCAATAAAAAAGTCCAAATGTTAGTATTTACATTAATTTAGTTGGAGTACTACTATTTGGATCTACTATGGTACATTATCATTTTCATCAACCCAAGTGCAATGGAGGATTTCATAATGTTTTTTGGATTCTAAAGGTGATTCCTCTACTATACAATTTCCAATTTCAATCTCAAGAAAATAATTTCCCAAAATTGAATGTATAAATTATATAGGTTCATTTGATCATTCCATTTCTATAATCACATGCTTCATATGACCCTCTCTATCAACATGAATCTGAATTTGTTGTCCATTCCACGGTAACTATTGAATAAATTATTGTCATTGATGTCAAAGGTAAGTATTGAAATATAAATACTCAAAGGAAATGTGACTTTAAGAAATACAAAGTGGAAGTGGATTAGAAATGAAGTTATGTGAAAGTGGATTAAATATGAAGTTACATGAAATTGGATTAGATATGAAGTTATCTGAAAATGGATTAAATATGAAAGTGATGTGAATGTGGATTAAAAAGTAAAAGTGCATTAAACATGAAGTTATGTGAAAGTGGACTAAAAAGTAAAAGTTAATTAAAAAGTTAAAGTGGAGTAAAAGTGCACATAGTTTTAAAACCCATGGTGGTATTTTTCCCATGTAATGTTTTTTTTTTGTTTGTTAATTTGTGCAGGACCTGCGATTAACCTGTGGCTTGAGAAACCGCGACTCAGGGGCATCTAAGCCGTCAAAATCACCCGGGGGTCGCACCCGGCCTGAACCACACCAACCCTTAACATGGTTGGATTTTTTGTCCCCGCAGGTTTCGAACCGGTGACTTTAACATCACGGAGTGGCTTAACAACACACTCCGTCACTGACTGTCCTACACCTCGGGGACTTTTTTCCCATGTAATGTTAAAAGTAAATTAAAAAGGAAAATAAATTATTTATTTCACAAAGGTTGTGCGTTTTCAAATTTACATGACTTTTCATGTAGATTTAATGGTAAAATATATAAGGAGAAGAGGATTTTGAGAAATAGTGAGTGGGTGAAGAGCGGAAATGTAATATTTATATAAGAAAATATAATATGAAAAAAGATTGAATATTATTTAAAAAGGAGAGAGTGACGAAGTATATGAAAATACATCTAATAGATCTTGTGAAAGCAGAAGGAGCGAGCACCGAGAAGATCCAACGAAAGTAGAAGGAGTGAGTGTTTATCTAATCTAACGAAAGAAGAAGTAGCAAGCACAGAGCAGATCTGTTGAAAGTAGAAGTAACGAGCATAGAGAATATTTGGTGAAGACAAAAGAAACATGCAGACCAGTGAAAGAAATGCATATGAATTACTAGTAAACTTGTAAGTAGGTCAGTGCCTACAAACATCAGTCGGGATTGGTGTCTCCAATAGGTCTATCCCTATAAACAATAGAGAGGATCGATGTCTCCAGTACGTTAGTGCCTACAAACAACATAGGGGATCGATGTCTCCAGTAGGTTAGTGCCTACAAACAACATAGGGGATTGATGTCTCCAGTAGGTCAGCACTGACAAACAAAAAAGGGGATCAGTGTCTCCAATAGGTTGGTGCCTACAAACATTTGTAATAGTAGGTTGGTGCCTACAAATTTATAAAAAGAATTTTTTGTGGTTTTCCCCTCAATTGGTTTCCATGTAAAATATTTTTTCTTTTAATTGTTACATTTATGTGATTGCTTTATTATGGTTTATGAATGTTAAAAAAAAAACATAGTCTTATACTAATTCAACCCCCCTCTCTCAATATAAGTGTGTGCTTAACAATTGGTATTAGAGTTGGTTCCTTGAGAAACAATCTAACCACTGGAAGGTAGATATCGGGAGCACACATGGTCGGTCAGGAAGGTTTCTCTACAAACATGGATCTGTTGTTTGATGGAAAAAACTATGCCTTATGGAGTATAAGGATGCGAACATATATAATGGCCCTTGGTTTTGATATTTGGAAATTAACCGTGACTGGTTATATGGCCCCAAAAACTCCACCAACAGATACGGTCGGGAAAAAGGCTAGTGAAAATGATGCAAAATCCATGAAAACCATCTTGTGCGGTCTATCATAATCAAATTTTTTCATATTAATTTATTGCAAATCAACAAAATAAATTTGGGACAAACTTAAAAACTCCATGAAGGCGATGACAAGGTCAAGAAGGCTAAGCTCCAAACTCATAGAAGACATTTTGAGAGTCTAAAGATGAAAGACAAATAAGATGTTGCAACCTATCTCCTCTGTGTGGATGAAATTGTCAACAACATCAGAGGACTTCGTGAAACAATTACAGAATCAATGATTGTGCAAAAGGTGACGAGGTCACTCCCCTTAAGATTTGATGCCAAAATTTCCATCATTGAGGAAACAAATGATCTTAATAAATTAATAATGGCTGAATTGCATGGGATCCTCATTGCATATGAAATGAAGACTAAAAAGGAAAAACAATCAAAGAAAGAAGAAAATTTAAAAGCCTCAAAGAAGATGAAGAAAAAAGAACACATCATCAAGCAATTGTTCAAGCTTTGAATCAGGCGTAGAGGAAGTAAATTTTGTGAGAAAAATCGAAAAGGGATTTGGAAAATACAAAGGTGACTTTCACTTTAAATGATTTAACTGTGGAAAAGTAGAACATTTTACTGCTAAGTGTCCATATGTGAAAAACAAAAGTAGTGATAATGAAGAAGACTATAATGTAAAGAGAAAACATCATCAACACAAAAATATCCACAAACAATACAAGCATGAAAATAAGAACTCTTATAAGCATAAGAAGAAACTCTACTCAAAATGGTCAGTGGTTCGTTTGAAGAAATCAGTGAAAGCAATTCAGGTAGTGATAGAGAAGAAACTCTCTTTATGCAATCAAAACAAATATTGATGAAGACAAAGAAATGATGGATTTAGAACAAGAGGAAAATGCTAAAATAGATGGAGAAGTGGATCTTGAAGAAGAAATCATGGTGCCTTAAGAGAAATAAAGAAGTCGAGGAAAAATAATCTGAAACAAAAAGAGTAGTTGTATAAATGTGAAGAAGAGAATCGTGATTCAAAAACCAAAACATCACAAAGCCTTGAAGAATAAAAAAATATTATCATAATCCTAAAAATTTAATTAGAAGAGCCAAGAAGGATAGAGAAGTGGTGAGAATTTAGCTGAAGGAAAATGAAGAAAATTGTGAGAAGCTAGAAGGTTAACTTGTTTCCTTAAGAAAGGATTTTGAAAATTCAACTGCTCAGTTGAACATAATATTGATGTTTGAAAAGATTGCCAAAACCTTAGATCGTATCATCAATTTTCAAAGGTCACCATTTATTAAGACAGGTCTTGGCTATGATAAGAGTCAAGTGACCACCAAAGAGGATCCATAAGTTGCAGGGCCATCAAAGAAAGTAAATGAAGAAAAATATAAAATCTATGTTGATTTACTCAAAAGTCCCCTCATGATGAAGACAACAAGAAGAAATAAAATAATGTTATGTAGACAATTGGCATTTCTCCCAAGGACACGCACATGGAAAAAAGAAAAAGAAAAAGCTTTAAATCACAGGAGTAATCAACAACAAATCCATTAGAACTTGTTCATACAGATCTTTGTGGACCTACAAGAACACAAAGTCTACAAGGAGAAAATTACTTCATGTTTCTCATTGATGATTATTCTAGAATGACATGGGTTACATTCCTAAAAGAAAATTCTGAATCTTTTGAGAAGTTCAAAGCATTCAAAGCCTTGGTTGAAAATGAAAACAATTTGAAAATCAAGTGTTTGAGATCATACATAGGAGGTGAGTTTATCTTAAATGAATTTGAAGATTTTTTTGAAACTCGTGGGATAAAAAGACATTTCTCAGCTGCAAGAAATCCACATAAAAATGGAAGATTGTACACAAGTCAACACACCTATGGTCACAGATTGTAAATTGAGAAAAAATTATGAAACTCTGGAAGAAAATAAAATATTGTACAGGTCAATGATTGGAAGCCTATTATATGTCATGGCATCAAGGCTAGACATTATGCAAGTAGTAGGGTTGGTTGCATGATTTCAATATGCACCAAAAGAAACTCATGTGCAAACAGTAAAAAATATATTCAAATATCTAAAGGGAACCTTGGACTTTAACTCATGGTACTTGAGAGGTGAATATTGTTACAACATATAAGATGTAGATTGGGTAGGTCGTGTTGATAATAGAAAAAGTACAAGCGAAGGAGCATTCTTTCTGGGCAACAGTCTAGTGTCTTGGTTGAGAAAGAAATAGTCTTCAGTCTCTCTATCCACAACATAATTCGAGTATATTGTAGCAACAAAATGTTGCACACAAGTTCTTTGGATGAAGAAAACATTATAGTATATAGAGGTATAATATGATCATCCAATCTCAATCATCTATGACAACACAAGTGAAATCAACATTTCAAATAATCATGTTATGCACTCAAAGACGAAGCATATTCCCATCAAGTACCACTTCCCAAGAGACCAGGTAGTTGAACAAAGTGTCTATATGGAATACATTTCCACCAAGGAAGAAGTTGCAGATATTTTTACCAAACCCCTTCTTAGAGAAACATTTTCATATCTTAGACAAAGTTGGGAGTGATATCCCTCTCATCTCGTTAGTAAATAAATACATCTCGGGAGGATCATTCCTTTTCCATTGATTTCAAAGGGGGATAATTATAGATAAGAGGAGAGTTGCAAATAGGGGGAGGAGAATTACAAATAGGGGGGGAGTTGCAGACAAGGGTTATTTTTTTCTATTTCTAGAGGATTACGTGTTTTTGAGTACATGGTTTCCATCAATGACAAAGGGGGATATTGTTGAATAAATTATTGTCATTGAATTCAAATGTAAGTATTCAAATATAAATATTCAAAGGAAATGTGACTTTAAGAAATACATAGTGGAAGTGGATTAGAAATGAAGTTATGTGAAAGTGGATTAAATATGAAATTATGTGAAAGTGGATTAAATACGAAGTTACTTGAAAGTGTATTAAAAAGTAAAAGTGGATTAAACATGAAGTAACCTAAAAGTGGATTAAAAATTAAAATCAAATTAAAAAGTGAAAGTGGACTAAAAGTGCACATGGTATTTGCTCATGGTTTTAAAACCCATGGTGGTATTTTTCCCTTGGTATGTTAAAAAGTAAATTAAAAAGGGAAATTAATTATTTATTTCATGAAGGTTGTGTCTTTTCAATTGTACATGACTTTTCATGTAGACTTAGTGGTAAAGTATAAAAGGAGAAGAGGATTGTGAGAAATAGTGAGTGGGTGAAGAGCGGAAATGTAATATTTACATAAGACAATATAATATGAGAAAAGATTGGATACTATTTAAAAAGGAGAGAGTGACAAAGTGTGTGACAATCCAGCTAATAGTTCTTGTGAAATCAAGAAGGAGTGAGCACTGAGAAAATATGATGAAAGAAAGAGGAGTGAGTGTCGAGTTCATCTGGTGAAAGCATAAGTAGTGAGCAGAGAGAAGATCTAGTGAAATCATAAGTAATGAGTGTAGAGCATATTTTGTGAAGAAAGAAGCAACAAGTATACTGGTGAAGGAAATGCAATTGAAGAACTTGTAAACTTGTAAAAAATGGCGGGGATTGGTGTTTCCAGTAGGTCGGTATGTACAAACAGTAGAGGGGATTGGTGTCTCCAGTAGTTTGATGCCTACAAACAACAGAGGGGATCGGTGTCTTCAGTATGTCAGTGACTACAAACAACAAAGGGGATTGGTTTCTCCAGTAGATTGGTGCCTACAAACATTTGTAACAATAGATCGGTGTCTACAAATTTATAAAAATAAGTTTTTGTGGTTTTCTCCCGAAATGGTTTCCATGTAAAATATTGTGTCTTCCAGTTGTTACATTTAAGTGATTGCTTCATTATGGTTTATTAATTTAAAAAAAATGATAGCCTTATACTGATTCATGCTCCCCTCCCCCCACCCCTCTCAATATAAGTGTGTTAGTATTTACATTAGGTTAGTTGGAGTACTACTATTTGCATATACTATGGTACATTACCATTTTCATCAAACCAAGTGCAATGGAGGAGTTCAAAATGTTTTTCAGGTTCTAAAGGTGATTCTTTTGCTTTATGATTTCCAATTTCAATTTCAAGAAAATAATTTCCCAAAATTGAATGTATAAATTGTATAGGTTCATTTGATTATTCCATTCATGTAACCATATGCTTCATATGACCCTCTCTATCAACTTTGTTGTCTACTCCATGGTAACAATATATGAGACCAATTTCTGTGAAAATATCCTTGTAACTTTTGATACCAATCCCTGTTAATCCAAAGAACACAAGACTCGGGATTCTCAACCACAATAATGTCTATAATCTGATATACCTTTGGGTTAGAAGCTAGTCTAATTAAAAAATCTTTAAGTTACCTAATAAATTTAAATTTGACCTATCCAGTTGAATAAATTGAGCAGAGCACTTGGTTGGAGTAGATTTTATCTTTTTTCATACCAAGACATTATACTTTGGGATGCTCCTGAATCAACCAAATAGTTATGCACATTGTAATTGTATATTTCAAAGGTTATAAAAAAGGGTAGGGTTTGAGACTTGGATTAGTTACCAATTATAACATTATTCATAATAGCAGTTTGTTTTTTCTAGAAACTTAGTTTTACCAAAACAAGGTTTTGTTTTTCTTCAAAATTCATTACTATTTTTTGAGGTGCATCTAAGGATGTCTTGAAAGTTTGTATAATAAGGTCTCTTTGTTGAGGAATATTTCAGACATCACAAAGAGAAGTATTTTCCTTGGTTTTCTTCATATCCTCAAGTACATTATTATCCATGCTCATCCAAGGTATGTTTATCGTTATTTTTTTCTTGGGTTGGGCAGGAACTATAGTTCTTTTGAATGTTATGGATGGTTGGGATGTAGAAGAATATAAATGAACATACCCCTTACTTCTTAGGTTGCAATCCCTTTGTCGTATTTGAGTGGCTTGGATTTCTTCTACCACTTTCTCTTCTTCCTCTTGAAGTCCATGTGACATGTGTTGTAGGAACTTTGTTGCCTCTCCTTTTTATTATTATTCCTCCACAATTTCCACATTTTCAACCTCTTGAATGGGTATTCCAATCTCTTTTTATTGATCCAGAAATAGATTTACCACTAAAGTCATAGAATGCAACCATTAGGGACATGTTTTTTCAAAATGATTTTCATGATGATAAGCACAATAATTGTCCATCCCTATGTCTTCTAAATTTAAGTTTAAATTTGTAAATGTGGATTTAGAGAAGTGATTGTCGTCCTATATAAAGGTATGAAATTTATTGGGTTAGAAGTACCTTCTCTAGAACTTTTCTTTAAATCCATGATATCATTGGATAATTTATTATCCAAATGCAATACACTTTCCATGTTTGTGGGATCTTTATCCTAAACTTCAATATTCATTTTTAACGGTGGTTTAGGAAGAGAAATGAATTTCCTAGGAGTGGTTTTAGAATATTTGTTTCTTGGATTTCATGTCAATCTCAACATTTCTCTTTCCACATTCTTGTCTTTTTTTTAAATTTTAACTATAGTTTTTTTACCAACTCTCTTAACAAACATGGAAATAGATGCATGTAAGGAAAAAGTATAATACTCAACCACTACTTCTTCAATTGGTGTAGAATTTACTAAAAAATTATTTAGAATGATAGTGAAACCTTTGTTGAAGTCTTTTATTGTATAAGGAATTTTTCGGAGATATTGCATCCATTTTTAAAATCTATGTTTTGAACCAAATTATTGTGGTCCATCCTCAAGAATAATTTTGTCACAAATTTATTCCTGAGGATGGACCACAATAGTTTGGTCCAAAACATGATTTTTAAAAATGGATGTGACATCTCTGAAAAATCCTCATACAATGATACTATTTGCAAAAGCTTAAGATTTGAAGTCTTCTATATGTTCTTTTTTATCCATCTTAATTACTATTAGTTCTTTGAAAAGTGCATTTAGAGTATATTCATCACCAAAATTAACAATAAATGTTTTTCAAATTCATACTAATTATTAATGGATCATACAAGCAAGTTGAAATACCATGTAGAATCCTTGTTTTCAAAAGCATAAGGAAAAAGTTTGCATGCCACATTTTTATGTTCCACATTCAATAACAAAATAACTATACAAAGGTTTTTAATGTGGTCTTACTATGAACCTAATTTATTTGGGTCAAATTTGGGAAGATCATGGAGTTTTCCTACCAAATTAAGCACATATTGGACTTTCCAAGCAGGAAATTGATGTTCAGTTCTCACCATTTGGGAAGAAATGAGCTATCCAACAATTTCACAATCTTTTTTGGCAAAATCAAAGTCAAAATATGGGCTTGAAGAACTTGAAGAATGAGAGGATAACATCGGATGAGATGGTGGGATTTCATTTAAAGGTTATGGAATTTCATCAAATTTGAGGTCAATCAAATCATCTACAGTTTTAACAGTGGTCTCTACATCAATCTAAAAAACATTCTTATTAGTTCTCTTTCATCTATGGAGTAAGGGAGAAATGAGAATATTGCCAATTTATTAGCATATTCCTAAGTAAGTCGATGAAACTTGTTAACTTTTTTATTAGGAACAACACACAATGGTTCAGGTTCTACAAAACCATGATTTTTAAAATCAATAGTAGTAACTTCAAAATATTATTCGAGATTAGAATCCGTACTGAAAATAGATATATGGATAGAACCTAAATTATTTTTTTAAATATCACTATGCAAAATATTTCTATTATTTATACAATGGTATCCCATTCCTTCTAACATGAAAGATATTGACAAGGATAAATGGCCCTATGCAATTAGTAGGGACTCTCCATAATAAAAGGTGTCGATTAGACATTGTTTTGTTTGGAATAGGGAACCCATACAAATTTTGGCCCAACAACTTTTACTAGTTTGGGGTTTTACCAATTGTGCTTTGGTCCACCATTTAAGTTTTTTTGAAATGCAATAAATGAAATGCAACTACTCTAATATGAAAAATGTGGAATAATGCTCGTGCTAATCTACCAAAACTAAGGGGATAAGCATAGCACAAAATATACCACTGATTTTACCTTTACAAAGAAAGTTACTATGGAAATAAAAGAGAAAACCTAAATAACAATATGCATATCAAAAAATATTGAAAATGAATAGTTGATTACAGTACTACACTTATGGATATAAATAAAGAATTTGTGAGAGAAACTAAATAAGAGACATTTCTTGTACATGATTAAAGTCTATACTATAGAAGCACATTCTTACACCATTCCAAAACTTAGTAAAGTAGTAGAATTTATACACATCAAAATATTTAGAACATAAATTGGTCTCTAAAATAGCTTGGACAATAGTGGCTTGACTTTCATTAATTTTCTAAAAGAGGTTATAAAATTGCAGAAGAAAATATCCTTTTCTCTATAAGGTTTATCTTATTTATACAAAAAGATGGAGTTGTATATTCTTCATTTTACCTTCCCTTGTTGTCTATTCATTTTTATTTCTTCGTCATTAGGTGTCCCCATCTAGTTGTTTTCTTCTTGTTCCTAGAGATTTGATTCCTTTTTTTCATTCCAAATCTTTCTTGACCATTTAATTCCACTTATCTATAGGATGATTCTTCTCTTTCTCCCCTCTTTCTATACACCTTTGTATTAATATAGGGTACATGCATGTAAATGAACAAAAACCAAAGTACATGAGGTTTACCAAAATGAATCAATTATTCCATCGAACTAACTCTTTTTAGAATTTTGGATTTAAAATTGGCTTTGAGAGGGAAGTTGGGGGGGTGATCTTGTGCTTATATTGATAAGGGGGGTGAATTAGTATAATATGGTTTTTAATTTAGTCAACCATTCATCAATCATTCATTAGCTGAGAAACAATAATCACATATAAGTTCAAATCACAAAGTTTAACATGGAAACCCAATCGAGAAAAAAAATCTTATATTTATAAATGTTTATTAGCATCAACCTGTTGTTACAAATATTGTAGGAACCAACCTATTGGAAAAACCAATCTCCTTAATTGAGCACCAACTCAACAAGATGTAGGGACCAACCTAGTAGAGACACCAATCTCTTCAACTGAGCACCAACTCAACAACACCTACAGGAACCAACCTATTGTTACAATATTTGCAAGCACCAACCTATTGGAGACACCAATTCCCTCACCTGAGAACCAACTCAACAAGATACATGTAGACACCAATCTAATATATGCATACACATAGTACTTTTGACTTCACCTGCATGCTTCATTCCATAAAAAATCCTTCAAACCCTACTGACATGTATTCTTTGTGCCCTAGCGAGACTCATAGTATCATTCCAAAAATATGATATCAGACTACAGCATTAGAAATTCAAAAAAATGCACATTGCAACATCACAGACCTTCATTCCTTCATAGCACACCTTAAGAACAATAATATCCCAAGAAAAGCCCTCAAACTTTTCTTGCACACCTTTAAATCCCAAAAAGACACCTCAACTCCTTTAGCGCACCTCAAATCACTCTTGTACACCTCAGACTTGATCTCTTGCTTGATTACACTTCAAATTTGCACATCTATCCTATATTTATAGTATTTATGTCCCCACTTTCAAGGCCGACCTATAAATAATGACTAGGTTGTCAGACGAAAAAAAATCATATCTCCTCATTCCTAGGGAGTTAGGGGGAATGCCATATACCATTGGAAATGTATCAGAATAATTTTTCCAACCACATAACCTATGATCCCATTTGATATAATTATATAGGGTAAACATTCCTTCAAATATAGGGTATCCAAACTGAGTATAAAAAATCCAAAGACAATATTTCCAACAATCTCCATCTTGCAATCTTTATCTAGACATACATAGTTTCCCCCTATCTTTGACATCAATGACAAAAATACTTCCAACAATTTCCCCTTTGTCATTGATGGAAACACTTAGTCAATTCTGATAATCCCCCTGTCTAAAACTTTCCTTGTGTCTGCAAATATTCCTTTGTCTACAACTTCTCCCCCTTTGAAATCAATGGAAAAGGGTTTCTCCCCCTGAGCTTATGCTTCTATTTACTGAAGATATGATATAAATATCAATCCCATCTTATGTTCCATACAAAAATTTTCTTCTTTGACTTCATCAAGTATGTACACATCGCTTGAGGTTTCGTTTTCATTTGCCACTAGTTTTCCTAAAGTTGTTTTCCTTATCTCACACCCTTTAGAATGAAATGTGAGGTTGTAGCCTTGATCACACATTTTACTAACACTTAGAATATTATTCTTTAACCCTGCAACATATAAGGAATTATGTGTCTTAATCTTTCCATTATCAAGACTAACAATACATTTTCCAACTATCCTTGCAAAAACATTATCTCCAAAAGTAACATTGCCTCCTTTTTCTTTCTTCAAGGTGAGAAACTTGGTCTGGTCCCATGTCATGTGTTTTTAACATCTATTATCAATGTACCATTGGTTCCCTTTATTTTGAGCATAAATTGCAAGTCCGCATTCTTCCTTCTTTTGTTCTTCTTGCTTTCTTTTACACACTTTTTTGTATTATTCTCTATGCTTGGAAAGAACATCTTCTTCCCTCTTTATTATGTTGCTTCTACAATCACATGCTATGTGCCCATATTTATTGCACTTATAACATTCATCATTGTAATCAAATAGGGGAGAAAATGAATTGTAGTTTCTATCAACAAACCCATGAGAAATTATGGTTTTGTTGCTTACATAATCATTCTTTGTAGTTTTATAAGAACCTCGATTTATATCTCTCACATATCACTTCCTGCATAATCTATACAATATATTACTTTATGACCAAAATTATTGCAAGAAAAACAATAGCCAAGAAGGAGATTTTGGTATTGGTTTGTGAAAGGTCTTCTTGGTGGAACAAATCTTATGAACTCATTCTTATGGGAAGAATCAGATTTATACTAATCATTGTTTCCTTTCCTGCTATTCCTTTGATTTCCGATGGAGTCTTTGAGAATATTGGCAGAGATTTTAGGTTTTTCTTCATTTTCCTTTTCTGGTGGTTTTGTGACCTTAGTGCTTTCATATCCCTTGGGGGTCTTTTCTTTTTTGTCATAGACAAGACCTGTCTTGATGAATTGTGAGCTTTGGAAATGGAGAATATTATCTAATATTTTAGTACTCTTTCCAAACCTCAAGCTTATATTCAATTTATCAGTTGTTTTCTCTAGTTCCTTTCTTAAAAAAATATTCCATCTTTTATCTTCTTGCAATTTTCTTCCTTTTCTTTCAGCTAGATTCTCACCACTTATTTTATCATTTTTTATCTCTTCTAGTTGATTCTTCATGATGATAACTATATTCTATGTTTATTCAATATCATGATCCTCCTCTTCATATTTCTTCAATTTCTCTTTATTCTTTCTATTCTTTTCCCTGAGTCTTTCTATTTATTCTAAGGCACTAATGAGATCTGCTTCAAGATTCACTTCCCCATCAATGCCTTCTTCTTCTTCTTTTGATTTTTCTTTCTTATTGTCTTCATTTTATTTATCAATAGACTTTGTATCCATGGCTTTGAATATGGATTCTTCTTTTTCAATATCATAAACATATCCTTCACTTTCTTAAGACAAGTTATTGTCCTCTCTAGAGTATAAACTCTATTTCTTAGTATAATTTCCTCTCTTGTGTCTATAAGGTTTTCTTCTATTGTTATGTTCTTCTTTAAAATTATTGTCCTAATCTTAATTGTCTTCCCTTTTTTCATATGGGCATTTAACAACAAAATTCCCTACTCTACCACAATTAAAACATATGAAGGGTAGCTTACCTTTGTGTTTGTCAGATCCTCTTTTTATCTTTCTCATAACTTGTACTTATTATATCTGAATCATGGTTGGAATAATCATGGAATTCGATTCCTTTTGTATTATTTGATGCTTTGAAAGCTTGTTATTTTTTTGTTCATTTTTCTTTTTTTCTCCTCATCTCATATGCAGTGAGAATCCCATGCAGCTCATCCATCATTGGTTTCTCTAGATCCTTCATTTATTCAGTGACATAGACCTTGGAATAAAATATCAATGGGAGAGATCTCAACACCTTTTGCGCAATCATTGGCTCTTCAACCTTCTCACCAAGTCCTTTGATGGTGTTGAGAATTTCATCCACTTGAAGGAAATAAGATGCAACATTTTTTTTGTCTTTAATTTTCAAACTCTTTCACTTTCTTCTATGATTTTGGAGCTTTCCCTTCTTCACCTTGTCATCACCTTCATGGATGTTTTGAATTTTTTCCCAAATTTATTTTTTGTATCCACAATGCATCACCTTAACAAACTCGAATTCTGATAGACCAAATAATTTGGCATTCATATATTTTGCATTATGTTCACTAGGATTATCCTTGGTCGCATCTATTGGTGGAGTTGTTTTGGTTATATAACCATTCACAACTGATTTCCAAATATCAAACCTAAGAGAGATTAGATAATTTTTCATCCTAATACTCCATAATACATAGTTTGTTCTGTCAAACAATGGATCCTTGTTTGTGAAGAAATCTTATTGACTAGCCATGTGTTCTCTTGAGATATACCTTCAAGTGGTTAGACGGTTTCTGAAGGAACCTTCTCTGATACCAATTTTTGAAATTATGTTTATACTGATAAGGGGGGGTGAATCAGTATAAGATACTTTTTAATTTATTTAACCATTCATCAATCATTCATTAGCTGAGAAACAATAATCACATATAATCTCAAATAAGAGAGTTTAACGTGGAAACCCAATCGAAAGAAAACCATAAAACTTTTCTTTATAAATGTGTTGGACATGGTGTTATGGTGTTGGAATTGATTTCAAAGAGGGTCATTATGCTCAATGTTGGACATGGTGTTATGGAATTGGAAATGATGTTAAAAAGGGTCATTATGGATAAAAATCATGTGTGAGCTCGGTGCATTCATACTAATGTCCCAACAAAAGTATTTGGAAAGTGTTATTGGCATCCATTCACATAAGAAGAAATTGAATAGACAAAGAGGTGAGGTTGTTGTTCACTCCATGAAGGTATCATTGAAAACATTTACAAAGGAACCTAAAAAAGAAGTTACTTTGTTCTAAATACAAAAGTAAAATATCAAAATCTGGTGCTCAATGAAATGCAGTGGGTGACAAGGGTCTGGTATGAAATCCTCTATTAGACATCTTGTACCTTCAAAGATATAGAAAATATAGAATTCCTGTAGTGTCTATAAAGAAATAACCTTAACCCTGATACAAGGTTTGAGCAATTGAAGGTTGCAATCGTTCTTATTTTTGTAAGAATCGATGCTCTGATCATCATCATAGGTGTGAAAAAAATGCAAGGAATCGTCAGGAGTCTCATTGTGATCGTTATATCACTGTACCAAGCCACAAGAATCGCCAAATATATAAATCAATGTTGATCATTGGATCATAATGGAAGCATGATCAGACAGTTCTAATGTAATTCGCATTTCAAAACACATGAAAGGTAATAGAAGAGAGCGGATGTGAAAGTAATATTATGCTAAATTTAACTATCCACGTGTCAGCATTAATTTTTATCGCGTTTTTTCTTGGGAATATTTTGAGACCATTTTGTCAAATTTGAAATTCTTGTGGACCGTCCACTCAATGATTGATTAAATCTAAACTGTTGATTTGTTTAAATGTCAATATAATAATTGTATGCTTTCTCTCTCGTTCACAGGACAAAGTCATATGGAGTATGGAAAAAGGGGCCATGAGTTAGCTCTTATCCACCATTTTGTTATAGGTAATGCACCATAGAGCTAATAAAAGGTTGAATCTAATCTTTTGAAAGGAATGGGGACGCAATGGAAGTGTGGGATTCTATTCTGCATATTTTATTAGGTAATTCCGACGACCAAACAAAGGATTGAAAGTCATTTTCAACTTGGAGCTTAGAGCAACTTTCATTCACAATGCTCTTGATGCAAATTCCAGAGAGAATCAAGCAGAAAAAAATTCGCACCATTTTGCAACATTTGAATAAAATATGGTATTGTTAAAAGGAAAACATCCCAAGAAAAGTGTTTGGCTTATCAATGCCAATTGAGAGTATGATTCTTAATATAATTCTTCATCAAAGAGATTTTGAAGAGGGGCCAAGGTCACCCAATTTCTTAAAAATTATAACAGAGGAAGAATTTTGTTCTTAAAACAACATTATTTTTATGAAGAGGCACATTGATTCATTTCTCTCTTACAAAGAGACACAATGGTTCAATGGAATACACCTTTTGGAAGACTTTATAAATAGAAAAGCATGGTGAAAGGAAAGTGTTTATGGAATCTAATTCAAAAGATCAAAACAGAGGCAGAATCTAATGAAGAAATTAAAACTTGAAATATTCCCATGAAGTGAGGGTGGAAGGGAGGAGCAAGGGAGGAGCAAGGGAGGATTGGAGTCCTCTACAGGTTGGAGCCTGAACAATAGGGAGTTTCATCTTCCTCAAGTTGGTTCTTGAAAATAGAGGATTGGACTCCTCTATAGTTTGGAGCTTGAAAAACAGGGAGGTGTAGCTTCCTCACGTTGGTGCTTGAAAATAGTGGATTGGTGTCTCCTTGAGTAGGTGCTCAGAAATAAAGGGGATTGATGTCTCCTCGAGTAGGTTCTCAAAAATAAAGGATATTGGTGTCTCCTACAAGTTGTAGCTTGTAAATGAAATATAAATTTTATGATTGTTACATTTAAAATTCTATGTATTGTACTTTATTATTGATCAATTGTTATGATTAATATTTTTAATAATTAAAGAATTAATTAAAATTGTGAAAAGGGAGAAATATTGATTCAACCCCCCCTCTTAGTATTGAACAAAATTTCAACAAAATGTATTTATGCACCAACCTATTGTTACAAATATTGTAGGAACCAACCTATTGTTACAAATATTGTAGGAACCAACCTACTGAAGACACCAATATACTTAACTTGGCACCAACTCAACAAGATGTAGGAACCAACCTATTGGAGACACCAATCTCCTCAACTGAGCACCAACTCAACAACACCTATAGGAATCAACCTATTGTTACAATATTTGCAAGCACCAACCTTATGGAGACATAAATCCCCTCACCCGAGCACTAACTCAACCATATAGGTGTATACACCAATCTAATATCTCCATACACGTAGTACTTATGACTTCACCTGCATGCTTCATTCCATAAACAATCCTTCAAACTCTAGTCACATGTAGTCTTCATGCCCTAGCGAGCCTCATATCATCATTCCCAGAATATGATCCCTGATTGCAACATCAAAACCTAAAAACATGCACATTTCAGAATCATATAACTTTAATCCTTCATAACACACCTTAAGAAAAATAAAATCCCAAGAAAACCCCCTAAAATTCTCTTGCACACCTTTAGATCCCAAAAAGAAACCTAGATCCTTTAGTGTACCTTAGATCACTTATGTGCACCTCATACTTGATGTCTTACTTGGTTTCACTTCAAATGTGAACATCTATCCTGTATTTATAGTATTTTTATCCCCACTTTCATGGCCGACTTGTGAAGACTGGTTGAGCTTATCTAAATTTTATGTCTGGGTTGTCGAATGGAAAAATTCATATCTCCTCATTACTAGGTATTTAGAGGGAATTCCAAATATAGTTGGAAAGGTATTATAATAATATTTCAAACCATATAACCTATGATCCCATTTGAGCTAGGTATCTAGGGTAAAAATTCCTTCAAATATAGGGTATCCAAATTGAGCATAAAAAACCCAAAAACAATATTTCCAACAATATCCATATTGTAGTATTTATCTTGGACATTTGTAGTCTCCCATTATATTTGACATCAATTAAAACAATATTTCCAATAGTTTATATTTTAGAAATTGGACTGATCAAGAAATTGGGACCTGCACACACTAATGTTTGAGGAGGAAGGTCCCAATTCGGAAATCGGTGCCAATCGCCAAATTTGACTAATCAGGATTTGAGGAAAGATTTAAAAGTTTAGGTGGGACATTCAAATCTCAAACAAAGCCTTGAGGAGGTTTGATTTTAGGATCAAGGCCAATTGAAAAACTAGGACCCATTGTCACTATTATTCAAGGAGCGAGGCCCCAATTTTGCAATTAAGGTCATTGAAAAATCATGACAAGGGTATCATAGTTGAAACAAAGGATTTATGTGAGGAGGTATGATTTAACCATCAAGGAAAATTGCAAAATCAAAAAAAGGAAAAAGTATCTTAGTGAAGAGCGGTCTCAATTTGAGAAATTGAGTTGATCAACAATTAAAATTAGCAACTTTTTGACAAGACTTCATAGTTCGTGAGAAAAAGTTCAAAGAGTTCGAACAAAGGGTCAAAAGTGTTCAAAGTATTGGAAAAATGAGTTGATGGAAAGGTGGGGGTGCATTTGAGTAATGGGACCTATTTGAAAATCGATACCTTCCCACACTAAATTTTAAGGGAGGAGACATTGATTTGGTAATCGAAGTTGATCACAACATTGGGACATAGAAGAAGAGAACTTTTTGAAGAGAGGTACCAATTTTGAAATCAACATTGGTCACCAAATTGGGACAAGAAAGAGAAAGGATAGTGAAGGGAGGCCCCAATTTGAGAATTGAAATTCTTTTGAAATTGGGATCAAGAGGACTTCGGCAAGACCCTTCAACTAGTTCAAAAGCTTGATCAAAGGATTCTAATTTTCAAAAAAAATTAACCAAGGGAAATTAGGGGTCAAGTTAGCAAAGAAAGAATGGAAGGGTATTGATTTGGAAATATGGGGTGGAAAATTTTGAAAGGTAAGCAAAATAAACTTGAATTCAAACTCCAAAAAAGAAAAAAATCGAACTCAAAATAAGATGAAGGAAACTCGAACTTTAATTAAAAAGAAAAAATCAAATAATATGGTTGATAACTAGGGTCTTGATTTGACTATCAGACCCAATTTTAGGATTGGGGAACAACTCAACAAATGAAGTAAAGAAGGGGCCAAATTTGAGGATTGGACCCAATCTAGAAACAAAAGGAATTCAATAAATAAATAAGAGAAGAGGCAGAACTTTGAAGTCAAGCCTAATATGAAAATTGAAGAAAAGTTTGAAAAGTAAGAAAGCCAAAAACCGACTTAAAAATACATTAGTTCAAGTAAAAAAAAAACTAAGAAATAATAAAGAGATTGGAACATTGTTGGGCCCCAACAACTCCCCCTATATTTTTACAAAATTTAAAGGGCCCCCATTCGAATCTTGATAATTATAATGAGCTACAGAATCAACCTTTTCAAATAGTTCTATTCCTTGGCTTGCTTTGAGACAAAATTAAGACATTCACTTTAGTATGAGACATTCATTACAAGAGTATATGTCAAAAGTTAGAAACGAGCATAAAAATCTCAATTTAAACAAAACATTATTTTTTATCAAATGTTTACTTTCGTTTAAATTATGATTGTGTGTTCATTCTTTTGCTCATTAGCAAGTTTGACTATTTTGAATAATGTGTTTCAATACTTCATCAAATAATATCTTGGTTGGTTTCTCATTTTCATGAAATCATTTGGTGATGTTAATTAATTAAATTCTTTTTTCATTTTGCATCTCATTTCAAGATAATAATAATCAAAGAATTATATATCATTTGTTTGATTTTGTAAAAAACTAAAATCAATATTTTTTCTTTATTAATTTGAAGCTTCTAGATCATATTTGAAAACAAATTATAAATAATGTTTGTTTATAAGTTATAGTTAGTTTAAATTCATTTTTTATTTTTCTAGATTTTGTTTTATTCACAATTTTTAGGTTATTAATTTAGGTTTCTTT
>SNQJ01S0007422.1:73347-106611 GCA_010110895.2 Picea sitchensis | reverse complement strand
AAAAATTGATATGGAAATATGGTAAAGCATATTCGATATCATTACTTTGTTATGACATTTTTGGCATATTATGTTTTTCCATGATTTCACTTGGCTACAAGTTTTACATAGGTAGATTGGATGAATTAAAATTCAATGGTATGGTTGGTGGGAAATGGTTTCATTATTGATGCGGCTTGTCGTTATCTTGCTTAGTTTTAGCTTAAGGTATTGTTGATTGTTTTTTCCTGTACGGAAATGATCAATGCCGAGGTAAGTCTCACGAGGAAAGAAATACCCCCCCTTCATTTTTATAGAGGTCATAGTCCTCTCTTGATGTATAAAAGTTGTTTCTTGAATTTCTAGGAAAACGAGAAGAGATAATCCTATGAAACAAACCTCTTAATCTAATTCCTTATCATATTTTCTTTAGTAAAGAAATGTTCTTTAACAACCGAAATTTTCTTTCAAGTATAGCTATGCCACTAAATAGGCCAGGTAGCTCAAGAAAAACAAAAAATTAAAAAGATATTATGTTATCAAGAAACACATATTCTTAGTTGACCATAACATGCCTCTTTGATTAATTTAAACAAAAGTTGCAATAAGATATCACTATAGAAGAAAAAACATACATTACAACATGACTTTTCAACTTTAAATAATTTCAACCATAAGTATCATAAAGGTGTAAAGGACGACATATGCTCAAGATTTCTCTTCATCACATAAATTCTAAAATCATAAAAGACAAATGTTATTTAGTAGTCTTCAATAGAGTATTATTCAAATATATATCACACTTAGATCCCAAAATAAAATTTGTCCACAAACATAAATAAATTTTACCAATGGAAATGCAAAACTCATATGATGTAAAAAAAATAGCTAAAATAAATAATTCACCTTCTTCAAGATGGGATGGGACTCCCGTAGACCCAAAAAAAAGACTTCAAAGAAACATGGATGACAATATGAACTTGGCCTTAATGCCAAGGCTTGTGGAACACAAAGGCTGGATGAGAAACTAATTGGGAACCGAGTAAAGAGAAGAGGGAGAATATGAAGGTCTATACTCACAAATGAAAGGAAAATATTGAATCATTTCTTCTTTGTTGAGATTCGTTAAATATACTCTTTCTCTAGCATCCAAAAACCAAACCATCCTCAAGAACCTTGTGTAACTTGCTTCATATACTTTATGAAATCTCAAATATTGAATTCATTTCCCCTTTTACCCATAATTCAATATATTCACACAATGGGACAATGGTAATTTATTCTTTCACTCTAAGTGAAAAAAAATCATCATTGATTCCTTGTAATTTTGAACATTGTTGATAGACCAGTAGCCAAGTGTTCTACATTGTTAGTAATGAAGTCTACCAGCCATTTCCTTATCTAAGCTTTAAGAATGCTTATGAGGCTGTAAAATTATGCATCAAGGGTCACTTTGGCTTTACTTAGTTATGCTTCTATTTGTTCTTTAGAAATCAACATTTTATCCTTTAGAAGGGGAGGGCCATCCAATTCTTCAACAACATCATTTTCTTTTAAAAATAATGAAATTTTCCTTTCCTTCAGTATGCCACAAGTAGCTACTAGTTGTTGGAATATGTGAATCCTGCTATCCCATCCTCCTTGAACTTGCTTCAACATAGAATTATATGTGTTATCCCGTAGTTTGTAGTTTTGGAAAATACCAACCCAAGCAACAAGTGTGTGACACAACTATGGAAACCTATCACTGTCACCTCAATAGATATCCCCTTCGTTTTAGTGATGGACAAGTCCAACACAAAGGAGGCTTCTCGGGTGACCCTAGGGGTATTACAACGGGAGAGGGAAATATCTGAAGGAAACACCCCTCTAGGTATCGATTAGAAGGTCTTGAGGCTTGATGGATGATGAGTATAGGTCAAGGTCAAGGCTGCCAATTGATAGTACTTGCAAAACATATGTTAGACAACCCAAACCAAGACAATATATGATAAAATAATCCATGAGACAAGAGGGAAATCAACAAGAAACCTTGATGTATTAAAATTTCAGAATATAACAATAATATATCAACAATAAGAGAATTATAAGATCTAAAAATTAGACCATCAAAATCAACATATGATATTAGACAAGAAATCTTGCAATTAGTAAACAATTTTCCAATGCTTAAACCAAGATTTTGATGTCAAAAGAGGGTTGTAAAATAGTGTTATCAACAAAGAGTTATGACAGCCCTATAGCTGTAGAAAATTTTTGCTACATCAGCAAATTCTAGCCACTAAAATAAACAAGTAAACCATCCAAACAATAGCCCTTTATTAGTAGATTAATTATCACAACTTACTAACAATTTTCAGCAGTAGAAAAGTGAAGAAATTGTAGGAGAGAGTGTTTTGTTGCAACCCTAATGGATGTAGATAAATGTTATCACAACAGACTAACCACTTGACCAATTAAGACACCATTGAAGCATAAGAGAGTCTAAAGTATGTAAAATTCAAATCCAACTTGCACAATTCCAAAACCTCAAATTTCACGCTTACCAATGCAAAAATTAACAATATCCAATGCAAAGATTAGTGCCTTTTTATTGGGTGATTTGAGTCTCTTCCTTGGAAGGAAAAGTAAACAAAGAGTAAGAACATATTTTTGTTGAGAGTTAAACCCTTATAAAACCCAACAACAATCCTTCCAAATCGTCTAGTGTGGAATCCAAGATGAACTAGGGTTTGATAATTTTCTATGCGTGTAATCCCTCTTACTCCCTAGAGAAATAATCCCTAGATAAGCCTTGTAACAAGGGTGTAAAACATCTTACTTATTATATCAATCCTTATATCCCTTCAATAGCAAAGAAGAATTAACTTTGCTGGAGGGTGTAAGCCCTTTTACTCCTCCTAGGGTTTAAGATATTTTTCTTGAATTTTAACAAGCAAGATAACAATAGATTGCAGAAATTACTCACCAAATACAAGAGAAAGCATGAAAATAAACCCTTACTACCAAGAAATCATCCAACATTTTCCAAGAGAGACCACCAAGAGAAGTCACTATCCTCTAAATATTCCAAAACAAGACAATGCATCCATTTACACAAGAAAAAGATAGGCCGAAATTCTCCATGAGGGACGAAATTGTAGTCCAAGAGTAATACTATCAAGTGATGAGTTATATCCAAATGGACATGACTTGCCTCATATTTATATGAGGAAAATCAAGTCATAGTTTGTCCACATTACAATAAATCCATAGTTTTAGGCTAAAACCTAAGTTACAATGCTTAATTAGAAAAACATTTTGCTCTTTTTACCCACATAGGCTACAAAATGACCAAAAATAAAAAAATGATGGAATATTAGCCCATAAATCTCCTCTCCAAGGTGGCACATGTGAAGATAATCTTCCAAAGGCTAAGACGTCAAGCTAGGAAGGCGCCACGCCATCCCCAAATTGAGAAAAAGTGTGGGGTCTCAAGCTGATCCGGATTTTATGAGTAGAACAAAATGAATACAGATTATTAACAGGTGCTTAAAACAAAATAACAGAGATACAATAAAACAGGTTTTCTATTCAATAACGAAATAAGATGAAAACTATAAAATGCAGTGGAAACAAGCTTGCTAGAATGGTGGCAACTTATCTCTGAGAAGAGATGTGACAACTGCACTCATTCGCAAGAAGATGATTACAATGAGGCTCTAAAGGAATTTTTACAATAAGCAGGAATGTAAAAAACCCTATACATCCAAAAACCTAACCCTAGGAGATGAAGCGCCAAAAGTCATGTGGGCCCTGTTTGGGTAAGTTAGTACATCAACTTCCTGGGGTCGTAACTTTTGCATACGATCTCTGTTTTAGGAGTATGATAGCCCGTTGGAAAGGTATCATCGAGGAGATTCATTTTAGGAGAAATATGGAAGAAACTTACATATTGAAAACCTATTTTCCCAAAAAAACATCGTTTAGGGCCTCAAAACGGCTCCGAAAGTGAAAACTACTAAAAATAATAAATTACCAAAATTGCCAGAAAACTGTTTTGACCTAGTTGGAAAAGGTGGGTAGCCATGGATATCCATATGGATCAATCATCCCTCCTTAGGAATAAATAGTCTCCATTTCATTGAGGTCCCCCATTAGATGAGGAAATTTTTGCTGAATTTGGCCTCGGGTGAGCCACTTGCCTTGGTGCAGGAGCTGCCCTGCTTTGACGACTTGATAAAGATGGATCCTTTGCTGTTGAGTTCCCTTGATCTGTGTGTCCAAAATTTGAGCATTATATTCCTGTTGTATGTAGTCGGGGTTGAGCTCTGTTGGTGTCAACTGTTCCGCTACTTCTGAGGTGTTCAGTAATGGTGGTAAATAAGGGTGAAGGAGATCCACGTTGAACACTGGGTGCAGGCCAAGGAAAGGAGGAATGCTGAGTTCAAAAGAATTATCCCCCACGACCTTGATGATAGTGTACGACCCATAACGGAGTGGGTGAAGCTTCCGATGGGGTCCTGTATGGCGTTCTTTCTACAAGTGAAACCAAACTTTGTCGCCCACCTGAAACTTATGTGGCACTCGATTTTGATCATGGCATTGTTTGTACTTGTCATTGGACTTCTGTAGGATATCCTGAACCTATCGACGGATATGCTGGATCCTCTCAATGAACCAAGTGGCTTTGTTAGCTTCAGTTGGAGCAGGAGATGAGTCAGTCGAGGTGACCCCAAGGGGAAGTGAAACATCTATGGGACCCAATGGTTGGAATCCTAACCCCACCTAAAAAGGGTTGTGGCCGGTTGAGCTATGCAAGGCTCGGTTGTAACTATGATGGAAATAGGGAAGGCTCTCATCCCATGTGCAAGGGTTCTTTGAATTATACATGTGAAGGATATGCACAATCATTTGATTTACAACCTTGGTTTGACCATCTATCTGGGGGTGGAAGGCCATGGATTTGGTGAGCTTGGTGTCCAACAGTGACCAGAGGCTCGACTAAAATGTGCTGAGAAATCAACTGTCCCAATCTGAGACAATGGTTTGTGGTATTCCAAAATCTACCCAGACTTTTTCAAAGAAGATCTTGGTAGTGGCCTCTGTTGTGATGCTATTCTTGCAGGCAACGAGAATCGCCATCTTATAAAAGCGATCAACAACCAGAAAACACAGTAATTTCCCCGCTTGGTGGATGGGAGGCCCGACATGTAGTCCATTGAGATGGATTCCCATGGCCTGTCAGGAGTAGGAAAAGGGGTGTACAAGCCCTATTTCTTAGTGGTCGGTTTGGCAATAGCGCAGACAGTGCAGGACATGATATATTTGCAGACCTCCCGTCGAAGTTTCAGCCAGTAGAAATGTTTCTGTAGCATCGCCACTGTCTTTTCAACGCCGAAGTGTCTGTTGATGGGTCTTAAATCCCTTTGATTCAACAGTAGGAAAAAAACCCACCACCGAGGCCCAATTAGACTCTGCAACGTTTGAGATGGAATGGTTCTCCAGACCTTGCGATCCGACCAATTTATTGATGGGCTTTGTGTTTTCTTGTGAAGGTTCTCCCTTCAGGTAGGAATGTTATTTTCTATATTTTCTCTTGAGTGGGGATGATTTGAGATATGCAAGCCAACATAAGCCAACTTGACAAGTAACAGGATTGAATTTAAACTACTAGGAAGAGGCTGAGCTTGGGATAACCCGCTACTCAAACATGCAGGCAATAATTCTATACCAAAGGGACTAGTAATAATACATTAACCAAATGAGCATCCAATTATTCTATGAGAATCTAACTAACAGAAAGAAAAGCACATATGTAACCAAGATCACGGCAAGAAAAATAATTCATCTACCATAACATTCATTACATAACAACACAACCATTTATCTTCATCATCAAAGCAAAGAAAATCAAAACATTGCACCAGATAACTTAACAACATAATTGATTGCTCTTACTCATTTACTGCATCATTCTTGGAACATGATAGGAAGTAACTCTTCTCCAACTGCAATCACATACATCTGATGAAAATATCTTATCTTTGGTCTAGAAGGGCTTCTCAATTCATAGTAGTCTCAAAATAATTATCAACAAACCAAAAAAATAAATAGTTCTTACAACAACCATCGACCCTTGACTAATCGGTTGATGCCTTTATTTATAGTATAAAATTCAACCGAAATTAACGGATAAATACAGTTCAGACTAAACAAAAATCACCATGTGGCGTGATCATCCAACAGTTTCTTTAACAATCCATTTAGGATATTTATTGAAAAGGATGACTTCTTTCATACTCAGGCCAACTAATAAACAGATATTCACAGGCTTGAGCCCATGGGACTCTGTGTTATTCCATTAGGGCTACATATACTCCTCTGATATATACTGCATGCGTTCAAAACTTTACCAAACTGGCGTTTAGTATTTACAACATAGTCCGAGCTTTGATTGGGTATTTTGTGAACAATTGTACTCATCCAAGCTTTGCATTGGCTATCTCCACACATTATTCAACCCACAACAGGTCTCGTTCGGTGGGTGTCTTGAACACATTACTTGAGTCGATCACTGATCGGGGACGCCTCACTCGGAGAACCCATAAATCTTCATTGCGTCGATGATTAAGCTTCGGTGTTCTTTTCGAATCCTTCGGTGAAACCATAGGATGAACTTTGTTTGGTAATCATAGAGGTTTCTTTCCTACAATTAAGACGACGAAGTTTAGAGATTTCAAAGAAATTTGTGATAAGACGTAAATAAATTGAAAAGACTAATACATACCTATGTAGCCCGCTAGTTTCAGTCATTTAATACTTACTTGATCTCAGTCGCTCCTTTGAATGACTTGTGATGACCTGGCCAAAGCCGTCGCTTCTTTGGTTAAGAGGAATTATGTCAGCGTATCATGGGGTGGAAAATCAAGTCCATCATCATGAACATTTTTAAATAGTCATATTAATTATTCTACCTTTGGTGCCCAAAAGAGACGTTGAATGCGAGCGTGTGCACATATACTCCCAAAGGGTCGGACACCATAAAAGGAAATCCGTTAAATGCTTCCAGAATCCATATTATGAAGCATGTAAAACATCATTAGTCGAATAACGAAGGTCTGGGGCAAGGTTGGGAGGATCGTACCAGACGTTACCTGTAACTCCGTTTGACGAAGTTTACATGCTCTGGATTGCATCCGCCGAATAGCTGTGGTACGTCGAGTCTTTAATCACCATGTTGCAGGGCGCGAGTTTCTCACTGGCACGCTCTGTTTCGCTCCTCTGTTTTTCTATAAATTTGGGGAGTTCTAGGGGAAAACTTACACTCATGCCGAGCTTATATTCTCTGGAGTTCTAGTATAGCGAATTCGTCTTGGTGAAGTCCTATGTAGATGTTATCCGTGCTCTGCGAACACCCGAGTCGTCACGTTGTTTCATAGTGGGATCCCCGTACAACAGGGGGTGGGGTCTGTGGAGTAGCTGGAGTTCTTGGTCCGAGCCCCAGCATGCTTGGGATTCTTTTTTGTTAGTCTCCCATGTTCTTGAAAGTCCAACAAGGGGTGTAGGTCTTGGCATGGATATGGTGTCAGCATCTCCTGCGAAGCTCAGGGTGAAAAAGGATACGTCTAACAGAGGTATGACGTGAACCATGTTTCCTCAAGAGATGAAACTGCGGGGAAGAGGGAGGCCCAAAAAGTGTACAAAAAAGGGGGAGGAGGACCACCTCCTGTCTAGGCTAGGCGTATGTTCAGTGGTTGAGGAGCCCATGAGGTTTACCCATTGGTTGGTGCCAGTTGGGACTATTGGTAGGGAAGGCCGGAGGAGAAACGGAGGTGAAAGAGCACCAGGTTCTCCGAACGAGAGTTCTGCTCAGTGGTTAGAACGGGTTAAACTGATGATATCCGAACTCTACCAAGAGAAAAAAGATATATGACGTCAGTTAGCGGTGAAAGATCAGGAGATACCGTCGTCACCGGGTCACGTAGGAAGCACGGTTTGGCTGCAGAGCAAGATTCGGGAAGCACAAAATACAATTGTGCAACTGCATGAGGCGCAACGGACGACGGGAGAGAAGAAAACAGTGCAAGGTGTAAGTAGTAACCCAGGGAAAGGCATAGTGGGCGATCTTGTGCCTTGCACTTCTCCTGAGTGATGTTTGGAAAAAATCCCCTTTTGCTCTTCTGTTGTAAAGAAATTTGTCTTTTTACTACCACCGGGCCAGTTGGTCGTGGTGTTGATGTGGCTTAGCTGTATGTGATGTGGATTTGGCGGGACCCCTTTAATAATAAGTATCGAGAGTATTTTGAATGTATTATGCTTTCTTATGGATGCAAAGGGGAAAATTAACTGTGTTTTCTCATTATAAATCATTAGGTTGCACAAATTATTAGATCTTGTAATCGTTATTGTGGCACTGTGGGTTTGTTGATATGTTTCCCTTTTGTAAAATTCTGGTATCAATTGATGCTTACGTGGCGTTATTGACCCCAGATCATTAGAAACATTTATCTATAAAAGGCATTCATTGATAAATAAGGATCTTGCTTGGGACCTCACTCATGTCAAAAATACTAAAACTAGATACTACGGGTGCCGACATCGGGTGGTATTGGGAAAAGGTAAAGTTTTTCTTCGCAGGTTAACACATTATAATGTCTTCGACGCCTAAAATATATTGGGGGTTGGAGGTCAGCGATGTTTCTCCTTACTTTGGCACAGTGCTTACTATTACATCTTTCTGCTGAAACCGAATGGATCGACCTTCGACAACATCCTTCTCGAGACTTATTCGTGGGAAAGGAACGTTTTCATCGACCGACGCCGATGAAGGTCGTTGCTTGGCTAATTTGACTTCCCGAACGATTTCCGCCACCTTTCGCTATCGTCAATGCCGAATTTCTCAAGTGAGTCGGGGAAAACTCTGGGTCGTCGATTCGTGCAGACAGTCGATGAAGAAGATTGAGTGGTACCCAAAAAAAGAAAATGTTCATATATTTTTGAGGGTGTGTTGAGTGCTCAACAAATGGTGATTCACTGAGTGAATGCAAAATCTCTGATTCCTCTTTGCTTCCTGCACACAATTTATTCATATCTACATATATTACAATATATTTATTTATTTTTATGAATATTATTCCATGAAAGTATCGTTTTAGGGCTTGGCCATTTACTGGGAGGGTGTCAAGTTCCCCCTTCAGTTTTTGCAATCGGTACCTGCCCCGATTCTCTCAGCTACTTGGAAGGGTCCAAGCCATAGGCTTTGAAACTTAGAGTGTTTTCCATTAGGTTCGTTTTCTTTGTCCCACTTAAGCACTAAGTCTCCTACCTCATAGATCTTTTCTTTAGCCTTATGCTTATCAAACCATCATTTCACTATCTGTTGGTGAGCCAGGAATTTTGACTTAGCCTTTTATCTCTCTTCCTCCAACATGAGCAGAGTGTCGATTCTTTGTTGCATGGCCGACAAGGGTTCTTCCTGGGAGTCTTGGGCCAATTGAAGAGATGGAATATAGAGCTTGTTCGGGAGGATAACTTCTTTCCTGTAGACTAAGAAGTATGGGGAATTTCCTATGGATTCTTTGGGTGTGACCCTATCGACCCATAGGGCATTATGAAGTTGATTATGCCAATTTCTATGGTTATCTATAACCGTCTTTTTTAGTATCCTTACTAGGTTTTTATTAGTTGATTTTTCCACACAGTTTCCCCGTGGGTAGTAATTTGCAGAGTACTTGATTATAATTCCTTTATCTAGAGAAAACTCAGTCAATAGGGTAGAAGAAAAGTAGGTTGCATTATCAAAGACTAGAACAGAGGGGACGCCAAACCTTGTGATGAGATGTTGTTCTATAAATTGGATTACCACCTTCTCATTTACACGAGTCAGAGGAATGGCCTCTACCCATCTGATGAAATAGTCGGTAGCAGTAAGCATGTACTTGTGGAGTTTTGAGGAACTAGGAGTAATTTCTCCTATGATATCCAACCCCCACTGCTCAAAAGACCTGGAGACAGTCATGGGATGAAGTGGGATTGCTTCCCTCTTCTCCTTTTTGACACTTAATTGACAAGTCTTACAGTTCCTAGCGTGAGTATGAGCATCTTTAAACAAGGTGGGCCAATAATAGCCAGCTCTCAGAATTTTATGAGCGGTAGTGTTCCATGCAAAGTGTCCTCTGACAGGATTGTCATGGAGTTTCTTCAACACCTTGTCAGTGTCTTCTCATTCAAGACATCTCAATAATACCCCATCATAGTTGATCCGGAAGAGTACCGAATTTATAAGACGATATTGTGCAGATTTCAATCTTAGGGCTCTCCTTTCCTTAGGGTTGAGGTTCTCGGGACAAGCCCCGTGATGAAAAAGATAAGTCAAATCCTTGTACCGGGAGTCTTGTCTTGGGGATATGTATGCTACTTCGTTGCACCATAGTGTCATTTCGTTTTCCCACCCGGAATCTTCATTTGCTTGATCCCGGGCTTCGGCTGCAAGCTTACATAGACCTTGTCCTTTTACTAGCTTGGCAGGTTTTATATCTAGATCAAATTCCTGGACTACTGCCATCCATTTCCCCCTTCTTTCCCCCATTTCTTTTTGGGTAAACAGGGATCAGACTACAGGGTGCGGCACAATCACCTTCGTGTGATTTTTGAGAATATAGGACTTGAAATGATTTACTGCCTTATAGACCGCGTAGGCCTGTTTATCTATGGCAGGATAATTAAGCTCGACTCCTTGAAGATTAGTACTCATAAAGGACATTGGGGCTTCGTTGTTGTTATCATCTTTCTGGGTCAAAACCGCCGCTAACGATTGGTCGGAGGCGAAAGTATAAAGGGAAAAGTCTCTATTAAAATCGGGACTTCGCAACACCAGAGCCTGGGATATGGCAGCTTTGATATTGTTGAAAGTGTCTTTTTTCTCATCATCCCACTTGAAATCGACATCATTGCGAATCATCTTTTGTAAGGGTTTGATATTTTCGACGAACTTGGGGGTGAATTTCCTCACAAAGTTGATTTGCCCGAAAAAGGACTACATGGATTTCTTGTTATGGGGTAGCGGGAGTTGAGATATGGCCTTAATTCGTTCTGGATCTATGAGAATACATTCTTGAGATATAATATGACCTAAAAACTTACCTTCCTCGACACCGAAGATGGTTTTCTTAGGATTTAGCGATGTACCGTATTTTCGGCACCTTTCGAAAATCTGAATTAAGTGCTTGATGTGTTCTTCCCTATTCTTTGAATACACTGTTACATCATCTAAATATACTACTACAAACCTATTGATAAGCCCCCAAAAAGCCACGCCCATGGCCCTTTGGAATGTTTCTCTTGCATTGATTAACCCAAAAGGAATGCGTTTATAAGCAAAGGTTCCCCATTTGGTTCGGAAGGTGGTTTTTAAACGGTCTTCCTTTGAAACCAACACTTGGTTGTAGCTCGAGAAACCGTCTAGTAAGGAAAAAATCTTTGAGCCTGACATGGTCTGTAGGATTTTCTCCATTGGCGGGACTGGATAATTGTCCTTCTCTAAAGCTCTATTGAGGTTTCGAAAATCTACGTATAGTTAGATTTCACCCGACTTTTTCCTTACCAGAACGAGATTTTCCACCCAGGCAAAATGTCTAACCTGAAAAATTATCCTCACGTCTAGAAGCTTCCTTAATTCCTGATACATGAGAGGCTCTAGGGATGGGTGATACTTCCAGATCTTTTGCTGGAAAGGTTTCATTTCAGGTTTCAACGGGATGGTGTGTTGAATAATGCAGGTATCATATGTTTTCAGTTCTTTGTAGGACCATGCAAAGACATCCTGGTGTTGTTTGAATAATTTGAGGTAGGATTTCCTCTCTTCCTTAGACATATTTTTGCCGAGATTAACATTCTTTGGGTTCTCTGGAGTCCCAAGATTCACAGTTTCATGGAGGGGGCAAGAGCTACCAGTCTTCGCGTTTTTGGGTCCTTTAAAACGATCCTTTAGATCAAATAGACTCTCTAGATTAGATATCCCATTTGGGATTGTGTGAGCCTTCAAATTTCCAACATCTTGTCCTATTTGGGAATCAGTTTTAGTTGTTTTCTCTCAGAACTCTTCGTCATCTATGACTAGGTCTTTGAAATTGTCTTGGTTGGTCAATAAGTTTATGATTTTCTCGTCACCTTCAAATACTTTCCAATTGGAAATATTGTTCGGCACCGACAGTTTGTAGAGAAGATCTACAGTGAATCAGGAGGCTTCATAATCTTCTAAAGGTGACGGTCCATAAGCGAATGTGGCCAAGGAGTCAACAAGAACGTTCTTTGCTCTCGAGATTGCGGTAATATTGAAAGCGTCAAAGCGCTCTATTGGCCTATGCACCTGCTGCTGGTAGTTCTTAAGATGAGGTGAATTACAATGAATCGTATTCCTCACTTGTCTAACAATGATCTCAGAATCCCCGAAAAATTTCAATTCCTTGACACCCAGATCTATGGCTTTCTTTAATCCTTGCACTAGAGCTTCATACTCGACAGTGTTGTTGGTACATTCAAATTCTAGCCTGCAGGATGGGAAACAACATCGTCCTTTAGTATTGATAAGGATACACCTTGCTCCTGACCCTTCTTGTGATTTAGATCCATCAAAGCAGAGGGTCAAAATCTATGGAAGGTAATCATCCTTTCTTCGTTCTATACCGATTTCTTGCTTACCGATCTCTCGTCCCGTAAGCTCAATCGTAGGATTTTGGCAAAAGAGAGCGTTCTCTATCGGCGTTGGCTGTTCCTCTTGAAATATTATTTCAGAGTTTTGGGTAAGAGGAACAACGGACATTAGAGGAGAAAAGTCCCCAAAGTGGGAATCACAGGAGTAATTGCCCAATACCGAGAAATCGGTAGACGCGGGTTCGTTCGGGCTTTCTAGGTCAGTGATCATATGCTTCAGATATCTTTCTCTGTCGATTCTGATCATGCTCTTGTATCCCTTTAGTGGTAACCAAAGGTGTTCCCAGTCCGTACTAAAATATCCATTCAGCTTCTCGGACCAATCACGACTCAACAATAGTCCATATGCCTCTGGGATATCTACTACAATGATGTTAATTATTTGCATGAAATTAGTATGTGTCACTATCCTGATCATTACATCTTTGAGTTCTCCCATAACTTTGAATTGGGTTCTGTCCAGTTGTATGACATGCTTATCACTTTTGAGAGGGACAACACCCAGTTTATTACAAACTGCCAAGGGCATTACATTAGAGGACGCCCCAGAATCTACCAAACAATTGTGAAGGTTCCTGTTAAAAACTTCGAACGTTAAAAGGAAAGGTGGTATAAAAGGATTCTCCTTCCTGCCTTCTGAGTAGGTATTTATGGTTGGCTTGCTTGCCAAATCTATCGAGGATGGATCCTTCTTCTGGTTGTTTCCTGTAGTCGAGTCTTCTACCGAGCTCAGAGCTTGCAACAAAAAGTCTTTCCGCTGAGGAATCCTACATATATCCATAACTGATATATTAGCCTTCATCTTTTTCAAATCTTCCTTTTTACGTTGTAATCCAGCTTGGGAAATTCCTTGGTATGGATGCTTATAGGATTTTCGCCGGGTGAGAAAGGTATTTTCGGGCGATCGGGAGTTAACTTACTTTGTGGAGCCCGGGCATCGTTGACATTTTTTGAGCCGGGTTTACCTTTACTACGCGTTTGTACTACCAAAATTTCCGTGGGTTGTTCTCGAGACTCAAACAGATCATTTGAAGATGCGATCACATCGGTATCCCATATCAACATGGTTGTGTCTCGTGGTGGGTCAGCTTCTTCCTGATCGAAAATATTAATTGCCAAATTGCTTGACTGTTCGGTCAGTGAGACTTCGTCCAGAAAATGATTGGCCATTAAATTCATGGCGTGGACTCATTGAGGGCATTCTATTTCAGAGTGGTTCTCCTAGTGATAGGTGCAAAAATAATCAGACGCAACATTCCCTAGGTCAATGTTTAGGTTGGCTGGGGGAGGCTCAACTGCTTTGAAAGGCTGGTTTCTTTTAAAGAAAGGCTTATAGGGTCTTTGTCCTTGGTTTCCTTCCCCTGCATTTATTTTCATGTCTATAATATAATTTGATAGTTTCTTGACCATGCGCTGCAGATATTCTATATATCCATTACCTTTATCGGGAGTTTGTTCAACTGGTTTCCCCGACGGTCTAGTCAAAAGGAGTCCTCTCCTAGGAGGGGGTTGGATTTATTTTCTTACTAGAGAGGCTTGGTCTTGTTTACATCCTTTCATCTAAAATTCTATCGTCTTGGCCTCTTCAAAATTCTCCACGAGGGTTTGCTTGGGGACTCTTTTAACAAACATGGAAATAGAATCCGGAAGCGTGTTAGCATAAACCTCAATCTGCAATTCTTGAGTGGGTTTCGGTGCGGGCTGGAACTTGTTTAATATGGTCGTGAATCTTTGATTGAAATATTTGACCCTTTCTTTTGAGGTCATGGTGGCTGCGAACAACTCAACCATCAGGGCTCCTGTAGTAGTTTCTTCCGCAAATTTGTCTAGAAAATCCTTTTGGAATTTAGTCCAGCTATTTATAGATCCTATCGGCAAATGAAAATACCACGTGGAAGAAGAATTTTCAAACGTGTAGGGAAAAATTCTACATACTACGTCTTCATGTTGAATGTTCATAAGTCTTATCGCAAGTATGAATTTCTTGATATGATCTTCAGGCAAGCCTGAAGTTTCAGGGTCGTACTTGGGGAGCATCTTTTCCGAGTGCCGGGGAAGATTGTGTACTTGTCTAGAGATGGCCACGACGTCTCCGGCCAACCAAGGCTGGTTGTCTTGAAGTGGAACTTCTCTTTCCTCCTCACGACCATTGTTCCCTTCCATATCTTCGGAGTCAGAGTCGAGCTCTTCTTCTTCCGAAAAGTCATCAGGCTCGGGGATGTCACTGATTGGCGTTCGGGTATGAGATCAAGAGGTTCTTGGATTTTAGTGATCACGAAATCTATTAATTCTTCGACGAAGTGTACAAAAACTTCATCGGGAGTGCTAACCACCGGTTTTATTTGTTGTTTTCTCCGAGGGAGGATGGGAGTTAAGGAAAACGTGCCGATTTGTCGGGTGTAGGCTCTGGTGATTCTCTTGAATTGATTCACTTCCTCATGAGGGAGGGCGTAGGATATTTCAGGGTGAAAAGGTTCTTCCTCAGACTTGGGTGAGTTACCCATTTTGGGAGTACTCAGTGAGCGTGGGATGTCTGTTGGATGACTAGCCATGCATGTGGACCATTACAAATCTGTAGGTTGTTCGAAATGTTATATAAGTTATATATTTAGCCACTTATTCTCAGGCCCTCCTTCTAGTGCCAATTCTGTTGATGGGTCTTAAATCCCTTTGATTCAACAGCAGGAACCAAACCTTCCATCGAGGCCCAATTAGACTTTGCAGCGTTTGAGATGGAATGGTTCTCCAAATCTTGCGATTTGACCAATTTATTGATGTGATTTGTGTTTTCTTGTGAAGGTTCCCCCTTCAGGTAGGACCGTTCTTTTCTGTATTTTCTCTTGAGTGGGGATGGTTCGAGAGACACAATCCATCATAATTCAACTTGACGAGTAACAGGATTGAGTTTCAACTACTGGGAAAAGGCTGAGCTTGGGATAACCCGCTGCTGAAACATGCAAACAATAATTCTATACCAAAGGGCCTAGTAATAATACATTAACCAAATGAGATTCCAATTACTGCCTGAGAATCTAACTAACAGAAATAAAAACACATATGTAACCAAGATCATGGCAAGAAAAATAATTCATCTACCATAACATTCATTACATAACAACACAACGATTTATCTTCATCATTAAAGAAAAGAACATAAAAAAATTGCACCAGATAACCTGACAACATAATTGATTTCTCTTACTCATTTACTGCATCATTCTTGGAACAGGATAGGAAGTAATTCTTCTCCAACTCCAATCACATACATCTGATGAAAATAACTTGTCTTTGGTCCAGAAGGACTTCTCAATTCATAGCAGTCTCAAAATAATTATCAACAAACCAAAACAAGAAGTAGTTCTTACAACAACCATCGACCCTTGAATAATCGGTCGATGCCTTTATTTATAGCATAAAATTCAAACGAAATTAACGGCTAAATACAGTTCAGACTAAACAAAAATCGCCACGTGGTGTGGTCATTCAATAGTTTCTTGAACAGTCCATCCATGATATTTCTTGAAAAGGATGACTTCTTTCATACTTGGGCCAACTGATAAACATATCTTCACAGGCTTGAGCCCATGGGAATCTGTTTTGTTCCATTAGGGCTACATATACTCCTCTGATATCTACTACATGTGTTCATAACTTTACCAAACTAACGTTTAGTAGTTACAATATAGTCCGAGCTTTGATCGGGTATTTCATGAACAGTTGTACTCGTCCAAGCTTCACATCGGCTATCTTTGCACATTATTTAACCCACAACAAGTCTCATTCGGTGGGTGTATTGAACACATTACTTGAGTCGATAACTGATCAGGGACACCACACTCGGAGAGCCCAGAAACCTTCATTGCACCGATGATTCAACTTCGGTTTTCTTTTCGAATCCTTCAATGAAACCATAGGATGAACTTTGTTCGGTAATCGGGGAGGTTTCTTTCCTGCAATTAAGATGGTGGAGTTTAGCGATTTCAACGCAATTTGTGATAAGACGTAAATAAATTGAAAAGACTAATATGTACCTGTGTAGCTCACTAGTTTCAGTCATTTAATACTTACTTGATCTCAGTCGCTCCTTCGAATGACTTGTGATGACCTGGTCGATGCCATCGCTTCTTTGGTTAAGATGAATTATATCAGTGTATCAGTGGATCATTAGAAACATTTAGCTATAAAAGGAATTCATTGATAAATAAGGATCTTACTTGGGACCTCGATCACGTCGAAAATACTAAAACTAGATACTACGGGTGCCGACATCGGGTGGTATTGGGAAAAGGTAAAGTTTTTCTTCGCAGGTTAACAAATTATAATGTCTTCGACGCCTAAAATATATCGGGGGTCGGAGGTCAGCGATGTTGCTCCTTACTTTGGCGCGATGCTTACTATTACATCTTTATGCCGAAACCGAATGGATCGGCCTTTGAAAACATCCTTCTCGAGACTTATTCGTGGGAAAGGAATGTTTTCATTGGCCGACGCCGATGAAGGTTGGCGCTCGGCTACTGTGACTTCCCGAACAATTTCCGCCACCTTTCGCTATCGCCGATGCCGAATTTCTCAAGTGAGTCGGGGAAAAATCTGGGTTGCTGATTCGTACAGATAGTCGATGAAGAAGATTGAGTGGTACACCAAAAAAGAAAATGTTCATAGATTTTTTAGGGTGTGTTGAGTGCTCAATAGTGTCCTGCCACCCGACTGTAGTGGGATTCCCAGATCATCTTCACTCGCTCACTTGATGGAACACAGATATGGCCCAGAGGACACAACAACCCATCCTGAAGATGGAAATTATCGACAACTGCATTTGCACCCAACATTTGGTAGGTAGTGGCGAAGTCCGGGTCTGTCTCATAGAGTTGGGGCCATCCAAAGGTCTCAGGGCTACAAGAGTCTAGCACCGTGGTGAGTGCCACAAATGGCGGTTTGCTGAGGCAATCAACGAAGCGATTGGTGATTCCTGTTTTATACTTGATGTTGAGGTGGAATTTCTTTAAGTATGTGGACCACTTTTAATGGCGGTCATTCTGCAATTTTCCCCGTGTCTGCATGAATTGCAGTGACTTATGATCAGTGTGGATGACTGTCTCCTTCCCAATAATGTAATGTCTCCATTGGCAGTAGGCTTGCAGAATGGAGTACATTTCTTTGTCGTAAGTAGTGTACTTATGGACAACATCTAATAGTGTCTCACTATGATAGGCCACGGGGAGGCCGTGATGAGTGAGAATGGCGCCCACAACATAGTCTGAAGCCTCTGTCTCAATCTCAAAGAGCTGATGCAGGTCTGGTAGTGAAGGTACTAGGGATGAGCACAAACACTGCTTCAAATCATTGAATGCTTGTTGTTGGGACCGACACCACGCAAATTTCTCCTTACCACCACCCCTGTTTATTTGGTTGAGGGCCCATGCAATATGGGAGAATTCCAACACGAACCTGCGGTAGAAATTGGCAAGGACCAAGAAGCTCCAAAGATCAATGAGTGTGGTAGGGGCTGGCCAGTCACATATGACTTGGATCTTGGATGGATCCACATGTACACCATGCTAATCAATGATGTAACCTAGGTAATGGACCCTGTCCATGCCGAAGGATCATTTTTCCAAGTTGGCGTATAGCTTGTGCTGCCGCAGGGTGTGCAGAACCTGCTGAATATGCTACAAGTGTTTGGCCCAAGTCTTGCTATAAATGAGAATTTCATCCAGATACACCACTACAAAAGTATTGGTGAATGGTCGTAGGATATCTTCCATCATCCTCATGAAAGTGGTTGGAGCATTTTTCAAACCAAAGGGCATGACCAACCATTCAAAAAAGCCTTCCTTTGACTTGAAGGAGGTCTTCCATACATCTGTCTATTCTATCGGGACCTAGTGGTAGCCAAACTTCGGATCAATATTACTGAAGTATTTAGCCCCTGTGAGTTGATCAAGGAGGTTGTCGATTCGGGGAATTAGGTACCGGTTTCTAATTGTGATTTTAGTTAGAGCTCGATAATCAATGCAGAGTCGCCAGGTTCCATCTTTCTTTTGTACCATCACGATTGGGCTCTCGCAAGGTGATGAGTTAGGAAGGATGTGCCCCTTGTGGAGCAGTTCTTGGATCTGTTGCTTGATATCCTCATTCTATAATAGAGAATGACGATAGAATGGACCATTGGGAAACGATGCGCCGGGGGTCAGATCGATGGGGTGCTTGACCTGGAAGTGCATAGGTACCCTTGTAGGTGAGGAGAAGATATTCGAGTATTCTTCCACGACCTTATCTACTTTCTTCTTTTGTGTGGAGAGGTCGGCCGCAGAGACCCTAGATGTGGCTGTGATCTTTCGCTTATTTTGAGAGCGAATCACGAAGAAGACAACATTCCTTGTTTGAGAGATGACCTTCTTGCATTGCTTAGCAGATATCAAGGAAATAACACTAGGTGGGACTGCCTCGGGTATCCTGTACAATTTCATGTTCAAAGTAATAATAACACTACGAGGCCTAGACTCATATACAACATGAAATTTCCATAAATAAGGTTGGCCCAAAATAACATCACAAACTTTGAGAGGAGCAACATCACACAATACCTCATCTTTGAAGGGCTTGATGCCATACGATAGTCAACACTGTTGGCTGACGCGAAGATCGATTCCTTGGCGGAGCCATCCAATGGTGTAGGGTTGTGGGTGCGACGTTGTTGGCAGGGCCAACCGCTTGATGACCTCTACTGAGATGAGGTTCTTCTGGAAACCGATATCAATGATGAAGTGCAACGGGGTGCCTTTTACCCACATCTGTGAATGGAAGATGCGTTCTCGTTCTTATGGCTCGTCTGGTTCACCAGGCTGGAGCTTGGTGATAGCAACAGTGGCACTAGTTTCCGTGTCAATGATCCATCTTCCCCTTTCTAGTTCTGGATTAGAGTCAGAATCCACATCTGATTTAGAGGCTTTTACTTCGGCCACCAGCGACTGCTTTGAGTGGCAGTCAACAATGTTATGCCGAGGTCTCTTATGGAAGTCGTACCACTTCCCGGTATATTTATTTGTCTTTCCGGTGTCCTTCTTTGCTTACGGCTTGGACTGGTTGTCTTGATACTGTCCATCTTTGCTCTGTTCTTTTTTCTATGGGTTGGGGCCGCCCTTTCCTGGATTTTGTTGTGAGGGGTTCCCAGGCCCAAATTGCCACGTCTTTTGTTTGAGCTTCTGCTCGATTTTTATGACATATCGGTAGGCTACGCCCAAGGATGAGACATCCAAAAATTACATTTTGGTTTGGATGTATCTATGCAGAGCACCACGATACTTGAGAACAAGATGCCACTCTGAATCTTTGATACCTAGCTTGGTGCGCAAGGTATGGAAGATATTTGTGAAATCTGGCACTGCTTGGTCTCTTTCTTGCCGCAGTGTGTTCCATTTGGTATACAGTTCGTCATAACTTCCGATAGGGTAGTATTGTTCCTTAATAGCATCCCTGAAGGATTCCCAAGTGGTCATGACTATAAATAATGAGGGTTCCTCTGTTTCCTTATTCTCACAGAAAGTTTCCCACCAATCTTTGACATGGGGAATGACTTTGAGGAGCGCAAAAGTAATCTTTTCTCTATTCGAAAAGTTATGGACAGAAAAATACCCTTCTAGTAGATTCAACCACTTGTCTATGACATCTGCGTCTATCTGACCTTAAAATATAGGAACATTGAAGTTTATTTGTACCTTGAAGGGGGCGTCACCTCTGTTCGAAGAATATGCGTCGCCTGTTGGTAGTCACCGAAGGATTTGCGCAAAATTATCCATCATCTCGTTCCTCTGTTGCGTGAGGGATTCCTCAATCAACAGTTTGAAAGGATCTCCTATCCCATCATCTTTCTTTTCTCCTACCATGAGAGGTCGCTTGGGCATGCAAGAGCTTTTTTCCTCAAGAGAAACAAGCTCGAGACCCAACTCTTTGTACTTCGACCTCGTTGGGGACATGCATTAAGACGACAAGGAGAAGACCGCTTTGATACCATTGATCCAGATTTTATGAGAAGAATGAAATGAATATAGATTATTAACAGGTGCTTAACACAAAATAACAGAGATACAATAAAACTGGTTTTCTATTCAATAACGAAATAAGTTGAAAACTGTAAAATGCAGCGGAAACAAACTTGCTGGAATGGTGGTAGCTTATCTCTGAGAAGAGATGTGACGACTGCGCTCATTCACAAGAAGATGATTGCAATGAGGCTCTAAAGGTATGTTTACAATAAGAAGGAATGTCAAAATACCTAGACATCCAAAAACCTAACCCTAGGAGATGAAGCGCCAAAAGTCATGTGGGCCCCGTTTGGGAAAGTTAGTACATCAACTTCTCGGGGTTGTAACTTTTGCATACGATCTCTGTTTTAGGCGTATGATAGCCTATTGGAAAGGTATCGTCAAGGAGATTCATTTTAGGTGAAATATAGAAGTAACTTCATTATTTCAAACCTATTTTCCCAAAAAAACATTGTTTAGGGCCTCAAAACGGCTCCAGAAGTGAAAACTACTAAAAATAGTAAATTGCCGAAATTGCCAGAAAACTGTTTTGAGACGGATGAAAAAGGTGGGTAGCCACCGATATCCATATGGATAACAATCCCACAACATCACCAAGTGAACCAAATGTGCCAAACGTCCCCTCAAAAGTGTGACCTCATCCTCCAAGGAGGGACGTTTTGGGAATAAGAGGGTGACGACATATCATCTTCATGCTCACGGGCCTTGTCCAAGTGCTAGATATGTCCCTCAAGGTGCAATGTTCATTATCCTAGGCCTTCAACATGTGGGGTGCATCATCCATCCAATGGGATTTCAAGCCCCTATGAAGGTCCAAGTGGCTTAGTCCCTTCATGAATGTCTTTCACCAGGCAAGGTCCTGCAAAGAAAAGAAAATACGCCCTCCAAGGGTCCACAAGTCACATGTATCATGCCAAGTAAGACACATTTAATAAAAGAACCACCTAAACATGTGCATTAAATTCCCCCTTTTCAAATTAAACAAATGCTCAAAGACCTTATAATATTTTCCAAATTTGGGTATGGGAGGGGTGTCATGGTGCCCTATTGGGTAGGACAATCCCCATTTCAATGAATGTTTCCCAAGAAAACCCTCTGTAGGCCATGTAGTGAATATGAGGTGGATTGGGGTAATACTTTTGGGCACAGGGTTCTTGACATATCAAATGCTTATATTGTCTCATTTATGGGTGACTTTGTGGAGGGTGTGTTACATCCCTTTGTTTGCAATGCAACATTTTTCCAAGCCCTTTATTTTCCTTTATTTTTTTTATGGTACAAACATTGAGTACTATGTGAAATGGAAAGTAAAAGAGCACCATAATTCCACTTGAATTTATAACACATTGAGTTCCATATGCACTGGAAATTAAAGGACACAACAATGCATTCTCCCATCAAGTAGGACATTTTTATTCATTTTATTTTTAAAATGTCCTTCATTTTTTATGGAGAAGAATTTCATTGCTGTCATGACCTTAGGGAGAGAATATAGAAGGACATATTATGGATTTTGAATTTTATAGTGCTAGCTACAACACCTCTGGGCCTTCGACCCCTTCTTTCCATGAAATGAGGTACATTCCCTTCTTAGGGTCAATGAACCCAAAAAACCAAAATATGAGGAAACCGAGGGGAATAATTTTTCAAAGTGGTAAGTATGAGTGGGAATGGTACGGTGATCCTTCAAGGAGATTCCCTAGTAGAAACCCTTTTCCTGAGGGTGTCCCACTTACTAGGAAACCATGTCAACCGACAAGGCGAAATAAGGAAAAAGGTATAACTTCCGAGAAAACGTTCCATAATCAAGAAAGGACCCTTTACAACATGCTCAAAAGCTTCAATTACTAAAGTGACACTTACCATGAGACTAGAATTGTTACCTCATGAAGGAAGACCTGATGTCCTTTCTGGGCCAGTCTAGTGTGGTAGACGTTTCTATCCTATTTCCGATGAATGGTGATGTGTGGTGGCGAGGAGGGGCTATGTCTGCTCAATGTGGGATCAACTGGTCATTTGGCTCTCAAAACTCCATGTATTCTACCAGCGGGCCTCGAGACATCATCTCCTTAGTTATCCCAAGGCTGGGGGGTAACAATATGGAAAGTTTTTATTTTTTTCCTTTTGTGCTTGGTCATATTTGGGAGTTTATTAATGATTGTACATATAAAATTATCATTTAACACTATGTCCTTTTGCAACTTTATGTTAAAAAGTTCCTTTAATGAATGAATTCTTCCAACAATTATAGAATCCTTGTTAGTGATTTTCCCACAGTTCAAAAGATAAATGAATTCTCTCCTCAATATTATTAACAAAATATTTTCTTACCCCATTAAATAGTTTTGCGGCCCATCTTTCCTTGGAGGGGCCTTTTGGTTATTTCTCAATATGGTCATCAAGTCCTTTAATATCCAAAGGTTGTGTGAATTAATGGATTTGCATTCAAGGCAACCTCCAATTCAAAAATATTTCTTCTAACTCTAACATTCTCCAATTCATGTTCACTCACATAATGCACCAATGCATCTCCAATAACTATGTGCATCTTCAAAACCCTAGAAGGATCCAAATCCCTAACATCCACTTCAATGCTCTAATTGTTGGGTTTTTATATTCTTTGTAGTGAAGTTCTAGTCGAGGTGGATCAACTGACAGTCGAATTCGAAGGAATCAACAACAAGACAAAGATAGAGGTGGTTCGACTGGGTAAATTCGAAGTCAAAGATATTGAAAGGAAGTCAAAGGTCGAGGTGGTTCGACCAGGTAAATTTGAAGTCGAAGACATCGAAAAAAAGTCGAAGGTCGAGGTGGTTCAACTGAGTAAATTTGAAGTCAAAGAGATTGACAACAATTTGAAGAGGTCAACTGACAAGAGGTTGAAAAGCAGGCGTGTGGAAACCAACTGGTAATCGACTACAACAGAATCCCGAGATTCACAAAATTTGTAGCCAATGATCTGCGTGGATCTATAACCATCTTTGGGAACCTTTTCTTTAGGGTTTTTCCTATTGTAAAGCCTATAAAGAAGGCATGTTCTAATGTTGTAAAAGCTAATGAATCATTAGCCAATATTTTTAGAGGTTGATGGTCATGTAGATGCAAGTCGAATTGGCAACATGGTTGTTCTTGTGTAAAGAAAGAAGGTATGATGTCAATTGTGTCTTAGGTGTGGACCAATTTTAGGCATGTAACCTTTTATTATGAATGAATAAGACAACAAGAGAGTAGAATGCTCAAGGAATGTTGGTTTTCCTAGTTTGGGTTTCCATGGTAAAATATCTATGTATTATGTGTTTTCTTTGTCATTTACTTTCTTGTTTAAATATTTCTTCCTCTCTTTTGCTAGGTTTAGCATGGAAGTGTTACTCATTTCCTAACATGTGGTATGAGACCTTGGTTTAACAACCTTGGATCTAAGCTAAACCCCAGGTTAAGTAATAGTCGTAAGTAAGAAATATTTAAATATTGTGTTAAAGAATGGAGATCAACTCGAAAATAAAGATCGAAAAATTCAATGCATAGAATTTTGAGCTTTAGAAGCTTAAAATTTAAGATCTCATTGTAGATCAAGAACAATGGGAAGCAGTCTATCCAGATAACATGAAGACATGTATGTCGATGGAAGAATGGGAGAAACTCCAGAGAAGGGCAAGGAGTACGATTCGACTTTGTCTTGCAGATTCAATACTACTGAATGTCTTAGGTGAATATTCGACCAAGAAACTGTGGGACAAGTTGGGGATCTTGTTCCAGTTGAAATCCCTGGTAAATAAGTTGTTTCTCAAAAATAAACTATATCTTCCGAGGATGAGTGAGGGAAGTTTGGTGACTGAGCTTTTAAATTTGTTTAATACCATTTTAATCATGTTATCTTATGTGGATATTAAAATCACTGAGGAGGAGAAATGTATTAGCATGTTATGTTCTTTTCCAGACTCATAGGATAGCTTAGTCGTGGCTATAGGGAGTAATACAATCACATTAGTGATAGAATACATGGTTGCAGCTCTAGTGTCAGAATAAATGAGAAGGAAGAACATGGAAGGATCGACCAAATATGCATTAGTGGTGAGAGGTTGACCAGGTGATAAAGATAAATACAAATTATCTAGTAGAAAGACTAAGTCGAAGGGTAGATCTAAATACCTTGTTCAATCAAAGAGAAGATGTTGGAAATGTGGTAAAGTTGGGAATTACAAAAAGGACTGGAATTCGAAGGAACTGGAAGTCAATATAAAATCCAATGAGAAGCAGTGGACTGAGAGAAAGATGACTCCAAATAAGGGAGGTGATGTGTACCTAGCGTCAACCAGTACACAGTCGGATCAACATGTTTGGTTGATCGAATCAGGAGCATCCTATCATATGACACCACATAGAGAATGGTTCTATGAATATGAACGATATTAAGGAGGAAATGTGTTATTGGGAGACGAATTGACAACCAAATTTGTTAGACGAGGAAGAGTTCGACTGATACTGGTGGATGGGAGGAGTAGAACCCTTCTAGTTGTGCTACACATTTCGGGTTTGGAAAGAAACCCAATATCTGTCGACAATATGAGTGATGTTGGGGTGCACACTCTGTTTCAAAAGGATTTGTGAAATATGGTCAGAGGTTTGATGGTCTTAATGAAAGGAGTTCAGATTGGAATCCTATACAATTTATTAGGGAGTGTCTACTTGACTGGATGAAAAAACATCATTGTTCCTGAAGTCGACTCAATTTTGACTCAAATCAACTCGAATTGGGATGAGTTGATTCAAACCGACTCGAAAAGTCATCATAAAGTCGACCCAACCATGCTATGGCATGAGAGGATGGGACATATTGGAGAAAAAGGACTTCGAACTACACATTGTATATATGTAAAACAAAGTCGGGTGAGGTTCCCATTTGGAATGACAAGGGAAAAGGGGATTCTAGAATTGGTTCATAGTGATGTGTTTGGCCCTGTTTCAGTGCCTTCACTCAGTGGATCCCTGTATTATGTCTACTTCATAGATAATTTTTCCAAGAAGACATGAATATATTTTTTGAGGAAGAAAGTAGAGGTTTTCAAGAAATTCAAAGAGTTTCTCTTGTAGAAAAACAAACATATACAGATATTAAGGTGTTGAGAACTGACAACGGTGGTGAATTATGTCGAAAGGAATTTGATCAGTTCTGCAGGCAGTGTGGCATAACACCCTAAAACACCAAACCATATACCCCACAACAAAATGGAGTTGCTGAGAGAATGAATAGAACATTGATGGACAAGGCAAGGAGCATGCTCAGTGGTGCTAGGCTCACACAAGAATTCTGGGCGGAGGCATTTGACACTACAAAATATCTATTGAATATGTATCCTTCTTGGTGCTAGTCGAAACAAATCCAAATGAGGTATGGTTTGGTAAGAAGCCTTCGATTTCACATCTCAAAGTATTTGGATGTGATTCATTTATGCATGTTCCTAAGGAAAAGAGGAGCAAACTGAACAAGAAGGTAGTCACGTGTATTTTCATTTGATACAAAGAATGAATGAAAGAATAAAAGCTATGGGATCCTGCATCAAGGAAAATAGTGTACAATCAAGATGTGGTTTTTAGAGAAGTCAGAAGTAGTTCTGATCCTGAAGAAATTGTTCAAACATGGAATAATCCAAAGAAGGTGTGGTTTGAACTGAGGAACGAAGACGATGATTCAAATGATTCAACTGAATCAAAAGAAGAGGTGGAACAACTGACCCCAATTGTAAGGAGGTCATAATTAGTAATAAAACTATTCGAAAGGTATAATCTTCCCTACTTCCATTCCACATTCGTGTTAACTGCCACCGATAATGAGCCCAAGTCAGTCGAGGAGGCAGTCGACTCACCGGAGGGAAAACTTTGGAAGGACGCCATGGTCGAAGAGATGGAATGCTTTCATAAGAATGAGACATGGAACTTAGTAAAATTTCCTAATGGAATAAATATTGTTGGTAGAAAGTGGGTATTCAATAAGAATATGAACGCAACAGGTCAAGTCGAGAAATTCAAAGCTTGACTGGTAGCAATAGGATATTCCCAAGTTGAAGGAGTCGACTTCGGTGAGATTTTTTCTCATGTTTCAAAATTAACTTCCATTAGGGTAATAATGTCTCTAGATGCAACATTTGATATAGAAATAGAACAGATGGAAGTTAAGACATCGTTCCTACATGGGGACCTGGAAGAATAAATCTACATGAAACATCCAGAAGGATTTGTAGTAAAGGGAAAGAAAGATTTGGTGTGAAAATTGAAAATATCCCTTTATGGTCTAAATCAATCTCTAAGGATGTGGTAACAAAAGTTCAACACATACATCCTTAGTTTGGGATTTGTGAGAAGCAAAGTTGATCGTTGTATATATTCCATAGAAGAATGAGGGTGTTTCATATATGTAGCATTGTATGCCGATGACATGTTGTTGATTGGAAACAACATGGACAGAATAAAGGAGGTGAAGAAGCATCTATCCTCCAAGTTCGACATGAAATATCTCGGTGCAACGAACTTAATTATGGGAATGGAGATCAAGAGAGACCAAGCAACTGGAAATATTTGGTTGAACCAAAATAAGTATATTGAAAAAGTATTGAAAAATTTCAACATGTAGGATTGCAAACCTGTGAAGGTGCCAATTCATGTGGGAGAAAGGCTAACTATTGAATAGTGTCCAAGGACACATAAGGAAATAAAGGACATGACATGTGTTCCCTATGCAATATTTTTTGGTAGTCTAATGTATGAAATGGTCTACACTCGACCAAACATTTCCCATGGAGTGGGAGTGTTGAGTAGATACATATCGACACCTGGGAAGGAGCACTGGAAAACTGTCAAGAGAGTATTTAGGTATTTGTCTAGCACAAAATATTATGCTATATACTACCAAGGAAAACCTGGAGGTGACAGTGAATTAAATGCACATGGATTTGTCGACATCAATTGGGCTGGAGATCTAGATCGATGAAGGTCAACCAATGTGTTATCACTCCAAGAAACTCCTTAGGGTTGTAGGCTAAGGATGCTTGGTAACTTAGAAATGATGGTTTTTATTTGTTTGGGACAATGGGGTCTTCAATTATTTGTATAAGAAATAGTTCATCACACATCTAAAGATACAGTGTTTTCTGTAAACAATAACCAGATCAAATAATTGAAAGAGAGAATGGAGAATATTATTCTTGATTTGCCAATACAAGTGAAAGTAGGGCCTAATACAAGACAACAAGGAATCCTTTAATTTCAAGCCTATGAGTTCAATAAAGAGGTAACAATCTCTATGAACTAAAATAAACTGAAAGTAAAGTACAAAAAATGAAAGATGGACAATTCTGGTATTGCAAACGAAAGGAAACTCCACTTTATTTCTGCAAAAAGAGTCTATACAATGGCATAAAAATATCTCCCAGTTTGAACCCCTGTTTCATATCAAAAATAGGCATTTATAGCCTCTTACAAACAGTTTTACAGATCCTAAAAACATGGATCTGTATTTAATAAAAGTAATTCAAATCTAACTCAACGACTTGAAAATAAAGTCTTAACAACTAAACTTAGAACTCGAACTGTCTTCAATCTCCAAAATTAGCCATCTGCATCCTTCAGCTCCTGGGATTTGCAATGTAATGAAACCTGGCAGGACACCTGTCTTGACAGCTGGATCTCTCCAACGTTCATGGTCGATTTTGAGGAAGTTTTTTTGCATGTGGTTGCCAAAATTCTCTCGAACCTCTGATACTGAGTCCTTTGCATGTGATCTGATAGTCCATTGATACTCTAGAACTCCTTCATAACCTGTTCAAAATGATCTATTCTGTCCCTAGCTTCAAAAAATACTTTTCCAGCTTTCAACAACTAACTCGTTTAATATTCCTCAGGTTAGCTGTTGAAAGTCGCCACTTTCAACAGCTAACGGGTCATAAAATATCGCTTTGCGCTGGTGAAAGCCCTGATTGCGCTCAAAACGAGTTTTCACCTTCAAAATTTTGATTTCATCAAAACTCAGTGTGCCTCCGGTTTCTCACCTTGCATATTAACAGCAACTTGAGCAAGTACCTTCAGATCTGGATGGGATTTTTGTCTTTTCTTTTGTTTCAATCTTCTTATCTGCCTTTTAAGGCGTTTGGCAAGCCACCACAGGCTATTGTAATCTTTGGTAAGTTATTTCTTTCTCTTCTTCTCTTTAAAACTTTCCCGAGCTAATCTCTCAAACACAACATTGGTTTTAGCGAAGTTATCAGACAACTTCTTATACCTTTCTTTAATTACCCGTTCCAAAACCTCTTCCTGGGCGATTACCTCTTTCAGATGCTTGATTTTCTGAGACTTCTTTGACTTGGAGCTTTTTGATGTTTCTCCTTCCTCTGTCTGGGTGAAGGTCTCATAGTTTTGTGCACACTTAGTTGACTGCTCAGGACTTTTGGTGACAGGGCATTGATATTGTTGCTCTGATTCTGAGTCTGAATAGGGCAAGTTCAATATATTGGTTCTCTTCTCTGTACTCTGCTCTGTGGTCTGCTCAAAGTTTAACCTTTTATTCGACCTACGGGGCTTCATTCCATAAATTGTGTCTTCTGGAGGTCCTGGCAGGGTCCTTCTTTTTCTTGAACTGATTTGAGGAGAATATTGTTTCTTTGAACCTTTCCCTGGTTCATTTGCAGGCTGAGTCTGTGTTTCAAAACCCTCCTAGAATAGAAAATGATCCCAACTCCTTCTTTGCTGTTTTAATTCCTCCAGGATAATCAATTTTATGAGGTTGAAGTGGCACATAGTACTTTTCATTCTCAAGGGTTGAGCCCTGATCTTCTTGCAAACCTTAGTCAAACTTTTATGTAGGAAAAAAGGTAAATTGAGGGGAGTCTTACCTGTGAAATGGTCCAGGAGTTTGAAGTGATACATCATGAGTTTATCATACCTTCCCTCTGAGGTAATGTAGAGTTGGATTCCTTTGAATAGCTCCTGCCATTCTTCTTCTAGATAGGAAACCGGCATACCCTTTTTCCATGCCTTGTGCCTGAGCTCTTCTTTCAATTAAGCTCTAAAATTCAAATCTTTGGGGGCAGTGGTTTTGAACCAGCTCTGACCGGTTCTTGGTAGGCTTGTTGCTGCAACAATGGCAGCTTCATCTACTCTAATTTCCATGGACCCAACATGAGCTTTGTTCCCATCGAAAGTCTTGGTAAAAGATTTTGCTGTAGACTGGTGGCAACCATTTTGCAACCTCTCAACGAATTCAATACACCCTGCATTCGAAAAATGTTTCTAGACTTCAGGATGTGTCTGTAAAAAGGACATGCTATCCAACTCTCTCCTGAGTAGAGAACCACTGCATCTCCTCGCCATTCTGTAGCTCGAAAATCCCAACAATTCTGTATATTAACCCCTGCAACTGTTGTTCGAGCCGAGGTTCTGCGCTGTTGAAATCACTTCGGGAGTCGGTTTTGTTTTAAAACATTTGAAACTTTAACAGACCTCCATGAACGATGTGTGATATGGAAACAATGATTTGATTTGATGTTGTCAGGCCGACAGTACAACCTCCGTACCTGCACCACTTAATTCGAACTTGCCATCCCTGATGCAATGATTGTGGAGCGTGAGTTTCTGAGCCAGATCCGAGATGTAATCCGACTGGGACGTGGAACTCGAGTTTAAATGATTACCCACTTTCCCCAGCGCATCCTTCTAATCGCATGGCATGATTTGATCATATCATGATTTGATTTTGAAACTTGGATAAGCGCACATGATTCCTGCTTTCTCCAACCAACGACCCGTGGAAAACGCCCCTCAGCTGTAGAAACTTACCACTTTCACCAGCGCATGATCCCACAAGAACTGCTTCTTAGCTGTGGAAAGTCTTCACTTTCACCAGTGCGCCACCCTGTGAGAATTTATCCTTAGCTATGGAAAGTATTCACTTTCACCAGCGCACGACCTTGGAAGAACTGCTCCGTAGCTGTGGAAAGTCTGCACTTTCACCAGCGCACGACCCGCGACACTGCTTTTTTGGATATTTTGGAATTCAACACTTTCAACAGTGCACAAACCTATGAGAGACGCTCTTTAGCTGATGAAAGTTGCCACTTCCCCCAGCTAATACTCATCTTTTGGACACACGTTAACTGTTGAAAGTGAATTATGAAATTTTTGAAAAGAAGACTTTTATGGGTCGTATTTTTCTCTAAAACAAAAACCAAAACCTAAGTTTTGCAACTAGAAAAACTCAAAAATGAATTGTGGAAACTACCAATAGTAATGCTATCCACCACAAAATGTGACCAGAGGGATGAGTTCATTTTGGGAGCTAACATTTGGCTCCAACTGGGATGGGCATCTCCCTGTGAGGTTACCAAGAACTTATCTAGACTCAGTAGCCTTATTACAACTTAAAACAAAAATTTGAAAAATAGTTTGCTAGTACCATTGGGCATGGAGTTATTTGAATGACAGAAATAAAGAAAGGAGAACTGAAAAATAAATATGTACAAGTAGAACCTGGCTTCAAAGGAAGCCTTATGAGAAATAGATCTTCAGGAAGCGCCCGTTGAAAGGGCCACCTGCTACTGCCTCGCCTGAAAGAGTTTGGAGAACAAAGGTATTGTTCTGCTGCACTGCTGTTATGACAAAAGGACTTGTCCAGAGAGACTCAAATTTTCCGTGTTTCCCTTTCTCCTGCCTTGCTGCATCCCACTTTAAGACCAAATCCCCTGTTTTGAAAACATTTAATTTGACTTTCTTGTCGAAAGTTTCTTTGATTCTTTCTTGATGCAATTCTGTTTTTTCCAAGAGTTGCTCTCTATCTTGCTGTAGTTCTACCAAATTGTGAATTCTCCTGGTCAAATCACTTGGTTCAGAATCAGTTTCTTGTAAGAACTTTTCAACTGGCAATGCAAGTTGAACAAGAAATATGGCCTCAGTACCATATACCAACTTGAAAGGAGATGTACCAATTGATTTCTTACATGTTACCCTGTCAGCCCACAAGGCAAACTTCTGTTTGGAATCCCAACCTCTGGAATTTTGTTCAAGCAACTTCTTTATGATTCTGACTAAACTCTTGTTAGATGACTCAGCTAAACCATTCCCTTGTGGATAGTAAGTTGTGGAATGTACCAGTTGAATTCCCAACTCTTCACATAATTTCAGCAAGTGTTTATCTTTGAATGCAACAACATTATCAGTGACCAATCTCTTGGGACAGCCAAATCTGGCAAATATGTTTTCTTGCAGAAATTTTATGATGACAGTATGATTGGCGTTCCGGGTGGGAATAGCCTCAATCCATTTTGTAAAGTAATCGGTGGCAACCAGGATCCAGCGATGCTGACCACTAGAAGGTGGATGAATTTCACCTATGAAGTCCAGGCCCCACTGTTGAAAAGGCCTTGTGACCACTATAGGTTTGAGAGGAAGGGACTTCAGTTGTTGTTTACCTTCAAATCTCTGGCATTTGTCACATGTTTTCACAAACTCATATACATATGAAAATAAGGATGGCCAGTAATAACCAGATCTTAAGATTTTGTGTGCTGTGGTTTTCCAATAGTGATGTCCTCCGCATTCACTATTATGAAATTCACTCATGACTTTAGCTGCCCCCTCTTGGTTTACACACCTCAACAATAAACCTATGGGATTCTTCCAGAACAACAAGTTATCATTGATGCAGAAATTTATGGCTTTGAGCTTCAAAGCCCTTCTTTGAGTCTTTGTCAAATCTGATGGGACTAATAAAGTTTTCAGAAACTGAATAATATGACTGTACCATTTGCAATCAGCTAAAACCTGCATTTCCTCACCTTCCTTGTTCTCTGAAGACAGAACATTTTCTGCATCAATACTCATCAGATTTATGTCAAGCAACCTGCAATTTTCCTCTGCCAGGAGTTTGGCGAGGCCCTGACCTTTCACTAGTTTTGCTGGTTTGATTTCAACATCGAATTCAATCAATCTTGCTATCCACTTACTCCTTTTGCCATCAATATCGGGTTGGACAAGAACATCTTTAACTGAACTGGAGGGAAAAAAAGCTATTACCTTCGCCTGAAGAATGTAGACCCTGAAAGCTTTCAGTGACTTGACAATTGCATATGCTTGTTTCTCCAACAACTCATACTTTACCTTTGCATCCCTCAAGACCTTACTGAAGAAGGCAACCGACTGCTCTTGATCATCAGCATTCTTCTGCAAGAGTACCGGTGCGATTGTATCACTGGAAGCAAATGAAAAAATGTAAAATACCTTGGAGAAATCGGGGTTGATCAAAACAGGGGTTGTTGTGATGGCTTCCTTGATGGCATTGAATGAATATCTGGCTGCTTCATTCCACTTTACCTCAGAGTCTTTCCTGAACATAGAAGTGATATGCTTTGTGAGTTCAGCAAAATTCACTATAAACCTTCTGACAAAATTAATAGTCCCAAGAAAAGACTGAATGTCTTTCTTTGATCTAGGAAGAGACAGATTTTTAATTGCTTCTACCCTCTTTGGGTCAATCTTAACCCCATCAGCTGAAACAATATGCCCA
>SNQJ01S0007422.1:47022-71138 GCA_010110895.2 Picea sitchensis | reverse complement strand
GTCAAGGTCACAGCCAAATCCTTAATCATCCCAAGACATTTGAATTTTCGAGAATCAAAGGAGAAAAGGTCATGATAAGACTTGGTGATCTCCAGCCCAAGCTCATCCATGACAGCTTTGGGCATCAAATTGTGTGAAGCACCGGAGTCCAACAAACAACTGTGCAGTGCTTTCTCATGGATATTTAAAGAGATGTAAAAGGGAGGACAGCTTTCATCTCTGTCTTCTACCATTTGGCCCAGAGTAATGGTAGGTTTATCATCATAAATGTTGAGGATATCAGCAGAAAGGGATACATATTGGGGATCTAGAGTCTTAAGAATATCCCTTTTAAACATCTCATTTTTCATCAGCTCAACTAGAGGAATAGGAATCTTAATTTTCTGTATTTCAGCCTCGAAATTAAAAGAATATGGAACCTTATCAGAAACCTTTACCTGATTTGAAGGGGCTTCTTGATCCTTTTTCGGTTCAGCAGGAGGCTGACTTTCTGGAGCTTGACGCTTGACAGGGGCAACCGTCTTCTTGGGAGGAGCTGATGCTTTCGCCTTTGAAGGATTTGCTAGCTGATCCTCTGATGTCTAATCCTTTTGCTTAACAGGGGTAACAGTCTTCTCAGGAGAGGCTGGTGCATCTTTTTGAGCAGTATTAGATTTGGATCGGAGGTTATATCTATTTTTATCTTCTATTGTGAAAATGCCATCACCAAGAAGATCATCTTCGGTCTGTTCAGTCATCAATGATTCCTCATAGTCTCGTTGTGTTAGATAAGATTTCCCTGTCTCTTCTCCAACACAATGAATGTCACCTTCTCCATCTTCTTGATCATCACCATTGTCTTCGTCCATCACTACATTTTGAAGAGGGACTTTTATCCTCTGATCTTCATTAGAATTCTTTTCTCTTTGCAGGATCTGAGTTGGATGATTATTCCTTCTGAAGTTATTTGGATTTAGGTTTGGATTTCTGCCTGCAGAGTCATAAGTGTTTCTTCCCTTCACAGGCTGTTTATTTTCAATATTTAGCTTAGATATCTCAGAGGTTAGAGACTCTAGCATCTTGGCCATTTTATCGAGTTTTGGATCAGCATTTGATGAAGATGATGCCTCATTCTTTGGTCTTCTCCTATCAGAATCTCCTTTCCGCTTCTGAGAGGCCAGAATATTAGATTCCACCTCAAGGGAAACATCTTGCATGAGAGATAATGTTGGTGACCTCCTTTCTCTCAACAACAAACAAAAATCTGAATCAAAAGCATCAGAATAGGTGATCTTGGCAGAAGCATCTGATGGTTTTATCTCAACTGGTATTTTTCCATACATTCGGTTAAACCTCTTGGTGAAATCAGAGACTGATTCATTACTTTGTTTCCTCAAGTTGCCAAATTCTGTGATGTAGTAGACAAAATCTCTTTTGTCACCCCAATGTTTCAAAAATGTCTCGTCCAATTGCTCGATTCCAGCAATGGAACCGACAGGGAGTTCTTTGAACCATTTCCTAGCATGGCCATCTAGGCTTTGGACAAAGACTTGTGTACAAACATCTTCTTGTTCAATATTAAGGTTCTCTGCATAACTGTAAAAAGCCTCAATATGTTCTTCAGCAGGCACATCGCCTTTGCTTGTGAATTTAGGCATATATTTCTGATAGTCTCCCATTGGCATTGCTGCTACTGGGTTAGGAAATACAAGTGGTGCATACCTAGCAGCTAGGATTTGTTGCATCTTGGTCAAAGGAGGAGGTGGTGCAGCCATGACTGTCAGAGGTGGGGAAAATGATAGTTTCTTCTTCAAGTGTTCAACACTGGAGGAATGTGAAAGAGGTGAATCTTCCAATGGGAAAGAGGTTTGATAAGAGGCTCTGTAAAAATTTGCAAGCTGGCCAGCTAAATTTTCTTCACCCTTAGCAGATAGCTCTTGGAGGAGATGTTCAACAGCAANTAAACAATAACCAGATCAAATAATTGAAAGAGAGAATGGAGAATACTATTCTTGATTTGCCAATACAAGTGAAAGTAGGGCCTAATACAAGACAACAAGGAATCCTTTAATTTCAAGCCTATGAGTTCAATAAAGAGGTAACAATCTCTATGAACTAAAATAAACTGAAAGTAAAGTACAGAAAATGAAAGATGGACAATTCTGGTATTGCAAATGAAAGGAAACTCCACTTTATTTCTGCAAAAAGAGTCTATACAATGGCATAAAAATATCTCCCAGTTTGAACCCCTGTTTCATATCAAAAATAGGCATTTATAGCCTCTTACAAACAATTTTACAGATCCTAAAAACATGGATCTATATTTAATAAAAGTAATTCAAATCTAACTCAACGACTTGAAAATAAAGTCTTAACAACTAAACTTAGAACTCGAACTGTCTTCAATCTCCAAAATTAGCCATCTGCATCCTTCAGCTCCTGGGATCTACAATGTAATGAAACCTGGCAGGACACCTGTCTTGACAGTTGGATCTCTCCAACGTTCATGGTCGATTTTGAGGAAGTTGTTTTGCATGTGGTTGCCAAAATTCTCTCGAACCTCTGATACTGAGTCCTTTGCATGCGATCTGATAGTCCATTGATACTCTAGAACTCCTTCATAACCTATTCAAAATGATCTGTTATGTCCCTAGCTTCAAAAAATACTTTTCTTGCTTTCAACAACTAACTCGTTTAATATTCCGCAGGTTAGCTGTTGAAAGTCACCACTTTCAACAACTAACGGGTCATAAAATATCGCTTTGCGCTGGTGAAAGCCCTGATTGCGCTCAAAATGAGTTTTCACCTTCAAAATTTTTATTTCATCAAAACTCAGTGTGCCTCCGGTTTCTCACCTTGCATATTAACAACGACTTGAGCAAGTACCTTGAGATCTGGATGGGATTTTTGTCTTTGCTTTTGTTTCAATCTTCTTATCTTCCTTTTAAGGCGTTTGGCAAGCCACCATAGGCTATTGTAATCTTTGGTGAGTTTTTTCTTTCTCTTCTTCTCTTTAACACTTTCCCGATCCAATCTCTCAAACGCAACATTGGTTTTAGCGAAGTTATCAGACAACTTCTTATACCTTTCTTTAATTAACCGTTCCAAAACCTCTTGTTGGGCGATTACCTCTTTCAGATGCTTGATTTTCTGAGACTTCTTTGACTTGGAGCTTTTTCATGTTTCTCCTTCCTCTGTCTGGGTGAAGGTCTCATAGTTTTGTGCACACTCAATTGACTGCTCAGGACTTTTGGTGACAGGGCATTGATCTTGTTGCTCTGATTCTGAGTCTGAATAGGGTAAGTTCAATATATTGGTTCTCTTCTCTGTACTATGCTCTGTGGTTTGCTCTGTGGTCTGCTCAAAGTTTAACCTTTTCTTCGACCCGCGGGGCTTCATTCCAGAAATTCTGTCTTCTGGAGGTCCTGGCAGGGTCCTTATTTTTCTTGAACTACTTTGAGGAGAAGACTGTTTCTTTGAACCTTTCCCTGGTTCATTTGCAGGCTGAGTCTGTGTTTCAAAACCTCCCAGAATAGAAAATGATCCCAGCTCCTTCCCTGCTTTTTTAATTCCTCCAGGATAATCAATTTTTTGAGGCCGAAGTGGCACAGAGTACTTTTCATGCTCAAGGGTTGAGCCCTGATCTTCTTGCAAACCTTAGTCAAACTTTTATGTAGGAAAAAAGGTAAATTGAGGGGAGTCTTTCCTGTGAAATGGTCCAGGAGTTTGAATTGATACATCATGAGTTTATCATACCTGGCCTCTGAGGTAATGTAGAGTTGGATGCCTTTGAATAGCTCCTACCATTCTTCTTCTATATAGGAAACCAACATACCCTTTTTCCATGCCTTGTGCCTGAACTCTTCTTTCAAATAAGATCTGAAATTCAAATCTTTGGGGGCAGTGGTTTTGAACCAGCTCTGACCGGTTCTTGGTAGGCTTGTTGTTGTAGCAATGGCAACTTCATCTACTCTAATTTCCATGGACCCAACATGAGCTTTGTTCCCATCGAAAGTCTTGGCAAAAGCTTCTGCTGTAGACTGGTGGCAACCATTTTGCAACCTCTCAATGAATTCAATACACCCTGCATTCAAAAAATGTTTCTGGACTTCGGGATGTGTCTGTAAAAAGGACAGGCTATCCAGCTCTCTCCTGAGTAGAGAACCACTGCGTCTCCTCGCCATTCTATAGCTCGAAAATCCCAACAATTCTGTATATTAACCCCTGCAACTGTTGTTCGATCCGAGGTTATGCGCTGTTGAAAGCACCTCAGGAGTCGGTTCTGTTTTAAAACATTTGAAACTTTAACAGACCTCCATGAACGATGTGTGATATGGAAACAATGATTTGATTTGATGTTATCAGGCCGACAGTACAGCCTCTGTACCTGCACCACTTAATTCGAACTTGCCATCCCTGATGCCATGATTGTGGAGCGTGAGTTTCTGAGCCAGATCCGAGATGTAATCCAACTGGGACGTGGAACTCGAGTTTAAATGATTACCCACTTTCCCCAGCGCATCCTTCTGATCGCATGGTGTGATTCGATCATATCATGATTTGATTTTGAAACGTGGATAAGCGCACATGATTCCCGATTTCTCCAACCAACGGCCCGTGGAAAACGCCCCTCAGCTGTAGAAACTTACCACTTTCACCAGCGCATGATCCCGCAAGAACTGCTTCTTAGCTGTGGAAAGTCTTCACTTTCACCAGCGTGCCACCTTGTGAGAATTTATCCTTAGTTGTGGAAAGTCTTCACTTTCACCAGCGCACGACCTTGGAAGAACTGCTCCGTAGCTGTGGAAAGTTTGCACTTTCACCAGCGCACAACCCGCGACACTGCTTTTTTGGATATTTTGGAATTCAACACTTTCAACAGCGCACAAACCTATGAGAGACACTCTTTAGCTGCTGAAAATCGCCACTTTCCCTAGCTAATACTCATCTTTTGGACACACGTTAGCTGTTGAAAGTGAATTATGAAAATTTTGAAAAGAAGACTTTTATGGGTCGTATTTTTCTCTAAAACAAAAACCAAAACCTAAGTTTTGCAACTAGAAAAAATCAAAAATGAATTGAGGAAACTACCAATAGTAATGCTATCCACCACAAAATGTGACCAGAGGGACGGGTTCATTTTGGGAGCTAACACAATGGATATGTGTTCAAAGTGTTCGATGGAGAAATCAGCTAGATGAGTAAGTGACAAGTGGTCGTAGCATTGCCAACAACAAAACATGAATACATGGAATCCACTCATGGAAGTAAAGAAGTAGTATGGATGAAAAGGTTGTGTTCATGAATTGAGTTTGAGCATAAAGCTATGAAGATAAGTTGTGACAGTCAAAGAAAAATATTCCTAGCAAAGAACCCATCTTACCATTCTAAGGCTAAGCACATTGATGTAGAATTCCATTTCGTGAGAGAAATGGTGGAAAGAAACAAGGTGATGCTGGAGAAAGTAGACATGATGGAAAACATAGCAGACTCTTTGGACAAGTTTGTGAGTGTTGTGAATTTCTCTTGGTGCAGAGAAGAAATGGGCATTGTTTACCTAGGTTTGTGAATGAGAGTTCATAGATCTCTTGGTTTCAACAAAGAAAAAAACAAGTATGAGAATGTTGGGTTGTTACATTCTTTTCAGTGAAATTTTAGTCAAGGCAGATCGAATAACATTCGAAGTTGAAGGAATCTATAGCAAGATGAAGGTCGAGCTGGTTCGACTGGGTAAATTTGAATTTGAAGATATCAACATCAAATTGAATGTTGAGGTGGTTTGACTGGGTAAATTTGAAGTCAAAGACATTGAAAACAAGTTGAAGGTGGAGGTGGTTCGACCAGGTAAAGTAGAAAGGTCAACTGACAAGAGGTCGACATGTGGGTGCGTGGCAACCGACTAAAGACCGACTGGTAATCCAACTTGGTAGTCCACTGTAATAAAATCCCAAGATTAGAGGGATTTGTAGCCAATGTTTTGCATGAATATGTAACCGTCTTTGGGTTGCTTTTATTTAGGGTTTTCCTACTGTAAAGCCTATAATGAAGGCATGTTGCAATGTTGTAAAAGATAATGAATTCTTAGCCAATATGTTCAGAGATTGTTGGTCATGCATATGTAATCCGAATTGGCTACATGGTTGTTCTTGTGTAAAGAAAAAAAGTATGATGTCGATTATGTCTTAGGTGTGGACCAAGGTTAGGCATGTAACCTTTTATTCTGAATGAATAAGACAAAAAGAGAGAAAAATGCTCAAGGAATGATGGTTTTGTCGGTTTGGTTTTCCAGGGAAAAATCTCTATGTATTGTGTGTTTGATTTGTCATTTACTTTCTTGTTTAAATCTGTCTTCCTCTCTTTTTCTAAGTTTAGAGTGGTAGTTTTCCTCATTTCCTAACACTAATTCTCTAGAATCGTTTTGTCTTTCTTTTTCATTTTTTCCAAATGCAACTTCCAGGCATCCTTATTGCACTTAACATGATGCAAAGTCATGGAAACATCTTCAAAAGTAGTCAACTCCCCTCATGATATCTCTTCAAAAATTAAAATTCTTTTAGTCATCTATGCTTATGCCCAAGATAATATCTTATTCCAATCATCAACCTCCATATCTTTAACCACATTCACATGTGCTTCATACTTTTCGTCATTACCATCAATCGTATACCTTTTTATTTTTGGGACTAGGGACATGGTGTGGCCCATTCCATTTTTATATTTATGAGGTTCTTCCCCACTATCATCACATGTCATACCTTCAGATTCATTTATAGGACTACAACTCTTACCAAATAGAGATGATATTTTCATCATAGTGGTGGATGCATTCTTGGGGGACTGAGTAATTGACCCTCCTCTTCCACTAACAACAAACTTTCCCCTTTATCAACCCTCATATGTGATTTATTTCTACTTTTCTTGCGACAACTTTCTCCTAGATTGAGTGTTTGAACTTACCTCAATGTTAATGCCATTGGGAAGGTTAGTATTTTTTATTTTAACACTTGGGAGAGGTGTCAAAGTGTCTCCCTTCGCATTCCAATTTCCTTGTTCATTATCTCTTGCTCCTTCACATTCCTCTTCTTTTGAAAAATAATTAATATAACCAAATAAAACCACATGAATTGTAAAATCCCAATTTGGTTCAAAGCCTCTAACGAAGTTAGCTTCCTTTAAATAAAAATATTCAAAACCTTGAGCAATATCTCCCAGACTTTCTATACTTCTTACTAAAAATCTAACAAACTTAAAAGACATAGGGATGACTGGATTTTTCTTCCTCTTGTCAAGAAACANGGAAACATCTTCAAAAGTAGTCAACTCCCCTCATGATATCTCTTCAAAAATTAAAATTCTTTTAGTCATCTATGCTTATGCCCAAGATAATATCTTATTCCAATCATCAACCTCCATATCTTTAACCACATTCACATGTGCTTCATACTTTTCGTCATTACCATCAATCGTATACCTTTTTATTTTTGGGACTAGGGACATGGTGTGGCCCATTCCATTTTTATATTTATGAGGTTCTTCCCCACTATCATCACATGTCATACCTTCAGATTCATTTATAGGACTACAACTCTTACCAAATAGAGATGATATTTTCATCATAGTGGTGGATGCATTCTTGGGGGACTGAGTAATTGACCCTCCTCTTCCACTAACAACAAACTTTCCCCTTTATCAACCCTCATATGTGATTTATTTCTACTTTTCTTGCGACAACTTTCTCCTAGATTGAGTGTTTGAACTTACCTCAATGTTAATGCCATTGGGAAGGTTAGTATTTTTTATTTTAACACTTGGGAGAGGTGTCAAAGTGTCTCCCTTCGCATTCCAATTTCCTTGTTCATTATCTCTTGCTCCTTCACATTCCTCTTCTTTTGAAAAATAATTAATATAACCAAATAAAACCACATGAATTGTAAAATCCCAATTTGGTTCAAAGCCTCTAACGAAGTTAGCTTCCTTTAAATAAAAATATTCAAAACCTTGAGCAATATCTCCCAGACTTTCTATACTTCTTACTAAAAATCTAACAAACTTAAAAGACATAGGGATGACTGGATTTTTCTTCCTCTTGTCAAGAAACATGTACCACTTGTTTATCTATAGAATTCAGTCAAGACAAACCTGTCGTAGATGAATTGAGGGAGAAGGTAGGGTTTACCCTAAAATCAATATAATTTTATGTATCTATGACATTCTTCTCCCCTTTTCTTATAAGAAAGTCCTTTTCTTTTGTGGTCAATTTTCGAGTATAGTGTCTTGAAAAACCAATGCAAATACCAAATAGGTCATCATGAAAAATATTTTAGTTTTGGTAAAATTTGCAAGTTGATGAGATATTTCATTAGAGATAATATAGGTCTAATAAAAAAATGCATTCATGTGCACAATTAAATGTAACACATACAACTCATATTTTCAAAGATAGGTCGTAGTCTCATAAACAACCAACTGGGTGAAAATCCAAGACAATTCTCGATATGGGTCCTTCATATGACTAACATCAACCTGGAAAGGGATGGAAAAAATAACCAATGACTAAGTGAGACATTATTTTAGAAGGTCCATACCCCCACCTTGAGAGTCTAGGAATGTGTCAGCTTCAGGTAGCTTATGAAATCCACTTTTCTCTAGGAGACATAGTATTTTCCTAAATGGGGTGGGGGTAAGAGGCACTAGAGTTCTTCCTCCCTCTTTTATATGTATTATTTTGTATTTGGTGTCAAACCTCTTATCACACCATCACACCAATCCTTTGAAGTCGAAGGCCTCTCGCATGTAGCCGACTTTAGAAATACCTATAGACCAAAATTTACTTTTCCTTCTTTCTTATTTTGATATCCCCAAATACCATTTATATGAAATTGTCCAATGGAAATCCTTGTTTTCTCGAGTTAGTGAATTGATGATGTATCCATAGAAATATTCCGAACTTTTTATGTTCACCATCCTTTTCTCCTATCAAGGATTTTTATGATTGTAAAATATGGACAAATCCATGAACCAACCCCATCATTAATCTCTTAGAGTCCATGCGGATGATACTCAATCATAGTTCATATGAGGCAAGTTTCAATGTCCATAAGGAACATCTATCACCATAGAACCAAGATCTAAATTTTAATTCCACATCTCCTCCCATGAGGTTTCCACCTGTGTTTTAAGACTCATAAACATGGGAAATAATTGGGGAAGATATTCAACACCCACGCTAAAAATTTGATGAAAAGGAAAAAAGATAGAGAACAAGGGATGAGTGGTTGTTGGATGCAGGCCTAGTCAGGAGAAAAGGCTATTTTGGGAAGAGAAGCATGCAAGGAGTAAAGGATAGATGGAAGGAAAAGAAGCACTGTCAGGGAAGTAGGCGAGGCTCACATGCAAGGAAGACCTAACGGTGCTAGGGTTAGGGTTTTTGTAATGTATTGTAATGGTTGATGAGCCAAGGATATAAATAGGTAGTACTTAGAGGGAGATAAGAGAGAGACAGACAGAGAGAGAGAGATCAGACGAGAGGGGGGCCGACTAAGGAGGAGGAATTTGTAAGAATTGTACTAATCATGAATATGGTGAGCTAGGGAGGCAGTGAGCGACTCGATCCTGAGGGTTAGATCACAGGCTGAGGAGCCTAGAGCGATCTAGTCAACCTCACAGGGATTGAAGAGCTCGTGGAAGAGAGTAATACCTAAGATTGTAAACATGCACGACATGATATATTACTGAACCATAATAAAATCTCAAGAGCCAAATATTTGTGGACGTAGCCTAGGAGGGGGTGAACCACAGTAACACCTATGTTATGTGAATGTATGTATGTGTCTTTATGGCTGATTAATTGTTGAGTGTTAGATGAATGAATTAACTAGTTAGATCTGGTATTCCACATGCAATAATAGATTGACTTCTATAATTAGATGTCAGGCTGAATGAATAAAGATTACATAGTACAACCACAAATCTCCACTCATTCTTAGGTTGCAAACACCTAAGTATTGCAACCACCGATAGAGCTATCTTGGGTGAGACTGTGCAATACACTCAGTTTGTTGCATTGCCTTGTGGTCTACCAGAGGGGCCGATAGTTTTAGAGGGATTTTTTTGGGTTCTTATCAAATATGAACCAGGGTAAATCTATGATAGTAATGTAGGATCAGAATAACACATAAACAATCCTAAGTAGAAAAGACAAAGACCAATGAATGGGTAAAATCCAATAGTGGATTTCTGAGAACCTTTTGCATCTGCATGTGGAAAAGGACGTCGAGCATGAAATGTGGATATGAAGGGTCGAGGGACTTGGGATGATGTCCTTTGAAAACAAAACCTAAGGGAATGTGGAATGTAGACCTTATAGATAGAGGAAAGATAATGGGAATTATCCACATCTGCAAGTAGAAGGTTCACATAATGAAAAACATAGAGACAAAGGAAAAGTGAGAGTTGATATTTGCACCCACAACCAAAAGGTATGAAAAATGTAGAGAAGAAACTAGGGAAATTCAAAATAGAAATTTAGACGTCTACATCTACACCAATAAATCATGCATAATGCAGAGTGAAACTACAAGAAGACTTTACAAAACAAATCTCTACAATTATCTTTTGAGGCTTCGAATAGATGTGGTCTTACAAGATTTTTGTACAATTTTTCAAATGAAAAAAAATGGGGGCAAACAAGGGAGGCAAAGAAAACACATTAACAGGTGCCTACAACAAAGAACATCGTTAGTGAAAAAAAAGAAGTATTGGGTGCATGAATGTGATGCTAAATACCTATAGAAAGAATGGTTTTATGCCTTGATTTAGGCCTACCCTCACAACTAAAGTGTGTCTGTGTGTGTGTGTGTGTGTAATCCCAGTGGGTTAGCTCGAGTGGATGAGAGATTTGGTTATTCTAAATGAGGTCTCGGGGTCAAGTCCCCAACCAACTATTGTTAATATTTTTTGAGATTGTTGGGCCTCACTCAATGTCCCCACCAGGTTAGGCCCAATAATCAGGTTCGACGGTTTACCTCATTTACCATCCATGAAATGTGGGGAAGTACTCATAGGGTTTCCTGTGATTTATTCCATCAGAAAATGTGTGTGTGTGTGTGCACACGCATGTGTGTGTGTGTGTAAATATTGAGACCAAAGGTCCCGAACATATAAAATATTGGTATAATATATCTCAAGGTAAAACACATACAAGCTTAACCATGCAAATTACATGTTCTTTTGAAATACCAAAGAGTTGGTTGTAATATTACCTTTCCCTCCAAACATGACTATACATGTATTTTCTATGGAAAATACTTGGTGTTTCTAATGCCATGTTGTTTCCCCCTATAGGCCTATCAACCTTAAGTTATCATGGTAAGAACATGCATTTGATAGCTTATGATATCAATCATCCATTTTGATCCAACAAAGGAGGTTCGATGTAGGAGTTTCATTGCATTTACCATATTCCTCTATGGCTTTCTCACTTTGCATTTCATTTCATTTCTCCATCAAAGTCGACCTCTACAAATATATGTGTTGAGGTCGAGCATTATATACATGTTTTTAACCTATTGGTGGGAAGATTGAAGAATACCCAATTCATTTCTCTGTGATAAAGGTTGGGAGCCCCTATTGTATCCTCAATATTGGATCTCCTCAATTGGATTTGTGAGTATATATTCTCAAGGGTAAGGGTCGAGCTCGGTGATATAACCTAATCTTGCATTGTGCATTAAGGGTAACATTGAAGAAAACATTTGTGGGCTTCAATCATGTGTGGTATAAATGTTTAGAATTCATTGAAATAAACCAATATGAGTAGCCTAGTTATAAGGAGAGGAAGGTAAGCCCACTCTATAAAGGTAACCATTAATATCTTCATGTTGTGTGTATGGCATGCTTAGATGACAATAGTAGGGGGTGTTTTGTGTATCCTTCCTATCTTCCTAAGTAACAACCTATTTCTTTGTTGGTTTTGACCTATGGTTTTCTAGCCTCCATTTAGTTTTTATTTGAACTAGAAATTACATGGAGAGGTCAAGCACGTGCTTGACCTCTTGCATGATTTTGAATCTTTCTTCTCATATGATACAAACCTCATTATATCAATTTTTTCCAATGAAAGGTTATCAATTCAAACTTCAACCAAGTATTTTATAACTCAATGGATATGACCCATTCTTTAGCTATTATCTTGAGTTGTGATCTAAATCAAAGCCTTTGATGTTGGCCTTTATGTATCATGGTAAACAAAAATACCAAAGCCCCACTTGAATTCTCTTATGCACAAATTGACCTTGTCTTATTTCAACCTTGATGGTCACAATTTAAAATTTAGTATTAATGATTTTTGTCATGGTTTGATGATTCAAACAACCTTTCCCAACACTTGTATGGCCTCAATATCATTCTTGGTTCATATTTTTACTTGTATCATGGTGGACTATTCCTTTGATCACATGAAGTGCATGCCATGATGAGGTGATGAGAACACTATGCATATGAGAGTGACGATAATTTTCAATATTTTGAGTTTGATAGTAGATATCCTTATGTTGTTGTTTTATTTGATAAAAAAAACCCTATCTTGGGTATTTTTGACATAGATGTTGGGTGATGAGAAATTACAAATAGTTTTGATATCTCTCTTTCTATAGGCAGTGTCTAATACATGGAGAATGTGTTAAGGGTTGATGTTTGTTATACACAACATTTTATAGCACACGTGGGTGTGATAGTTGGTTGCATACATACAAGTTTGTAGAGTTTTCTATTAGAGGCATTTTGTTTCCCAATGAATTTGGTCTTGAAGTAGAACCTTTCCTTTCACCTATTTCATGTTTTAGGTTGTTCTTATTTGAATTTTCTTCTAAAAGTTACAAAATAGGAACCATCCTATTGATTTATATATGCAATCGTGTTGAGGATTGTATGTGCATATTGGTTGAAAATGATTTTTGTATATGTTGGTCAACTATAGGTTCAAGTTTGTGAATATTGTTAATGCACAGGTTTTTAAGAGTCGATCCTTAACAATTTTAAGCATACTCATTGTATAAACTGTTGATTTTTCAATAATCTAGGCTTAAGAATGAAGTTCATTCCATTTTTAGCATTGTACTTAAACCATATACAATTTTTTGCAGAAACCAAGATCACAAGAATAAACACCATGCAAAAGTACACAATAAGTATCCTAGGAAACCCTTCTCAACAAGGGAAGAAAACCAAACCAATCCTTTGCTATATTCTTCAAGAGAAAGACCTCCACCACCATAAAAGATGACGACACAGGCCCCACCTTCCCTCATAATGGGAATCCGATCGAACTCCCAGTCTAGGATCATTCTAGTCACTGAATCGAATGGCTCGTTAGGCTCCTAATGGGAACCAATTTAACTTGACAAAGAACCTTCTTCCTTCTCGGCGCAGGTTGTGTGGCAAACACACCTTCTCCTTAGTGTTTTTCAATTATTAATGCTAACTGCACTAGCTCTCTATGCTAGGATCCCTCCTTGATGTGACTATGAGCTACGATCATAGGCTAGCTCTCTTCGCGACCCCGTGCTTCAGAACTTTCATGAACTACTTTCTCCCTTTTTCCCGATTTCTGAATCAACGAATTCTTCGGGACCAAACCTATGGTCCACGTTCTTCTTGCGATCAACGGTTGAGATCAAATCGTGAGTTCAGACTTCACGAGTCCTTTCTTCTCCCAAATCTACTTCCCCCGATTTGCGAATCAACAAAGTGATGATTTCTTGCCACGCGTCCTATCTCACAGGTGGCCAAGTTTGCTTCGGCTCTCATCTCTTCGAGTATTCTCTCCTCAACTTTCCTCCAAAGGTTTATTCCTCCAAAATACGTAGATATTTGCCATGCTTCCTCCTGGATCCAAAGGTCCATAATCACTCTGCACTTCACCATTCGCGAAGTTTGAATTACTCTCCTTGCAACTCTTCCGAAGTCTGAATCCTCGAACTCTCGGATCTACATCCACCTACCTTACTAGACAATGGACGAATTTATAGTATTTGGGACTTTGGCAAGTCCTCGACTCCTTTTCACACTTAGCACACTTTCCCTTTCGAGACTTAAGTTGTTCTCGAACTTTTTCTGCACTCCTTGCAGAGTTCTACGCAGACAATTTTGCGACTTTTCTCAGCTTGAAAACCTTCAAGGTTCACCGTTCCTCTGTATTATTTAACTAACTTCCTCATGCCCTCCTAACAACTTCTCTCTCCTCCTCCTAAGCTTGTAGGATGAAATTATAGTCTCCTTGGCGCACTCCTTGCGTCGGCTAAGATTTTCGACGACTTCTCCCTTAGCCTATCTGAAGGGTTTAAGACATCTCATTTCCTTTGTTGATGCACTCTTGCAAAGCCTTCCTTCCTTAGAGTGTTCAAAAACCATGGGATTATCTTAAGGATTCCAACACTTCCAACAATGTTTCCCTTGTACGCTCTCATACTTGCTCTATTCCCTCCTGACAAAGTGTTTCATAGTATTCAGTAACTCTGAACTGTGTCTCCTCCCACACAATCTTTCTTTCCAAGGTACTTAACCACCCTTAAATTTCCTCCCAAGTCTGTGAATTAAATTGGTATGCCCTCCTGGAAATTTCTCTTCTGACTCCACTGAGTTCAAACACACACTCCTTGCGTCGGCTCACAAATTTTCCACCCTCTGTCACGCACTCCTTGCACTTAGCCTAGAGAACCAGACCTAACCTGACACACTGACAGATAGAAAACAATAACTCTATCCCTGTAGACGATTTATAACATTCATCTACAATTCACATGCATACAAATGACATTCGCCACAACATATCCATTACACATAAATTGATAATAGGAAAAACTATCATTTTCTATTAATGGTAGAACATCAAATTACAAATGTTTGAGTTTGAATTGTGACTGAGTATCGGCTCTCATCAACCTCCCTAACCTGGATTACAATGATTTTTCCCATCAAATCCTAGTAGCCTACAACTACTATACTTGGAAACAATACAAAGATTTAATGATCCAAAAACGAAGGTATTACTGATAAATCGCAAGTTAGTTTAATGTATTTTAGGCGATTGTTAAGAATGCAAAATACATAAACTTATTATCTTGTTTGCAGAATATCAAATGTGACTTTTACTTGATGCTTATGAATGAATAAAGAGATCAGCCATTAATATCCATGCTGTAAATTAAGATAATAGGACAGAAAAATAGAAAGAGAAATAGATACAAGAGGTTGATAACGGAGTTCACCAATCGTTGGCTACGTCTCCAGGCATGCTTCCAAGTGGAGGACCTCTTTATTGCTCTTTAAAATGCTCAAAGTTCTCTTACATAGGCTCTTTGGTGTTACATAATGTGCTTCATATCTGCTGTGCAAGACCTCCTTGCTCATATTCAAGCATGCTCCATCAAATTCCTCTCAAAAACATGGCAAAAATCCCCCTCAAAACATGAGAAAAGACCAAAATTTACAAACTGCCCCTTCAAAACCCTGCATCAAAAAGTCTCCTACAAGCTTCAAAAAGCCTAGTTTATATAGATTTTGAGGCTCAGATGAGGAATCCAAACTTCCCTCAAGATATGGCCTCTTTTTGGGATCAAATCCCCCTTCAAATGGCCTTAAGATCCTCAAAAAACCAATTTCTGGGCATAATATTAGTCAAAACTCAATTCTGTAAAGTTAAAAAACCACTTTTATTTAAAAATACTCAGAGTAGCCCCCTTGGGCTATGCGCGCGCCCTCTAAAAATGGTCATATGAGTTTCATATGGCCAAGCTCTATCCCAAAGGGCTAAGCGCTGGCCCCTTAACCCACGCTAACTCTTGGTTACATGGCGCATTTCATGTGACCTGTGGCCAGTGGTTATAACCTTCACGCGCAATTTTATGGAGATAGCCCCTGGATTCAGGGCACACATCATGTGACTACCCCCTTGTATACTTCTGGGCGGTTATGCTAGGCCCCATGCCCCTTTTCATTGGATAGTGGTCGTATTACCACACGACACCATGGGTTGGGGCTTAGCACCAACCCCCCCCTTTCCGCCACATACAAAGTATTGCAATTTAAATAAATTAAAATATGTTTCATCTAATAAGAAACATATGTGGCACGTTGGTGTATGGACTATATCTTAAAGGATTGGGCTTGGTGGGTGGTCGAGGGCTCAAAACCCATGGACCCCCAAATATTTTTTGGACTTGCCATACGAATTGTTGACTGGGTGCCATGTGGCTGCCCATGCCTGGGCCACGTGGCACCACCACATTTTCTCGAATATTGACAAGTGTCACTCTACCATTGGTCCAAGTCTACATCATCTGCCCAGTCAAATGTTGCCACATGTCTCTGCCACATCAACATCATGAGGTGTCTTTGGTGATGTCATGCTGACGTCAACATTGACTTTTTGCCAGTCCTTTGACTTTTTACCTGTTTGAGAAAATGGTCAGAGTGTGATAACTCTCGCATACAGAGCCTGTTTGAGAAAGTAAATATACTGTCAGAATCAGTACGAAGAGACGGTCGCAATGGAATTGGTTTCATTCAATTACGAGAACTTTTATTTTTGAGCATTTTCTGAGCCTGGGGAGCCTTCTGGATCATTCCTCCCCACTTTGGAAGCTTTTGGACCACCAAAAGTCTGCTTTTACTCAGGTAAGAAGTAAGGGTACTGCCTCCCCACTTTGTCCTGTATCATCCATCCTCTTTGCTGGGATAATGATCACATGACTAATCACAACAAACATGAAAGCTGAGATAACATTGTTTATCAAAGTAATCATTTCATTTATCGCCCAATCATCTACATTATTTGTTGCACTTTGCAGCCATACACCACTGAACAACAACAAACTAATAAACAATACTGAGTATGCAAATGAAAATGACAAAACATGCTTCCCCTTTTGAACATGAACAATAATCAAATTATGCAGCTGAACCTCATGTTGTACCTCTAGTGACACTTCATCACTGTTTGAAACATATGGAATCATCTCATGTTTAGAATCACTAACTTCATGTTTTATTACAGACATAAGTGTTAAATTTTTTCTTGCATTTACCATTATTTTTAACTGCCTTGTATCTGCAAAAGACCTATCATTTTTCATGCGATGAGCACAAACAATGTACTCTTTCCCATCTTTCTTGAAGCAATATTTATTTTCCTCCCTGTAGAATATGGCTTTCCGATCATAAAGGTATGGGCTTCCCAGAACAATTCCACATATGTCCAGTGGCACTATATCAAGCTCTACTTCATCATGATACTTAGAAGTGATTGCAAACTTAATTTTACATTGCTTGGTTACTTGCAAATTATTATCGCCACATATCCATCCCAATGGACATGGTTTAGGATGTGACTTAGTTTCAAGTCCCAAGTTATTTACAACATCTTCACTGATTAGATTGGCTTGTGATCCACTGTCTACAAGAGTATCAACTTTAACATTATGTGTTATAACCCTTATGTGGAAAATTTCATTCCTTTTACACTCATCATTTACATCAACTGATCTAGAAGAGCTAGAATTTGCAACATAATTTATACCTCGGATTCCCATAGCTACAACCTATGTCTCATCACCATAATCTGATCCAAGATAACTGTCGCAACTGTGGTTTTCTTCCTTCCATGGTTGGCATACTTCTTTGGCTTCAACTCAGGATGAAAGCCCCAACACCGATCTTCATCATGGCCTACTTTCTTGCAATGCTTGCAAGTAGGCTTCTCCTTTCTAGCTGTGGTTGTCTTCTTCTCTTTCCTTTGCCCTACATCCTTTCTTTGTCAAGTATCTGTAGAAACACTATCACCATCATTCCCTTTACTAGACTCAATGTGAATGGCTTGTACACACACTTCATCAAAGTTAGAAGGATTTAGCATAAGAATAGTGTGCTTAAGATAAGAATGTAAACCACCAATATACTTTAGGAGTGTCTCTTGTGTATACAAAGGAATACCCAAATTTAATGATTTCTTACGAAATGTTTGAGTATATTCTTGCACACTTTGACCTTTTGATTGCCTTAAACATTGCCAATTCATCATTTCTTGTTGCATGTAAGCTAAAGGGTAAAATTGTTGTTTTAATGCAATAACAAAATCATTCCAGGAAGAGATTGTTTTACCACTTTTCTTAAGATCATATCTAGTTCTGCTTTCCCACCATATGAGAGTCGTGCCTTCCATTTTGAGACTTTCTAGTTGGATCTTATTTTCGTCATCAACAATCTTTTGTGTCCTGCAATAGACTTCTAATTGTCTCACCCAATTAGCTATCTTTTCTGCATCTAATTCACCATCATAAGTGGGTAATTGAAATTTTACATCTAACTTTAATAACGACATATCAAAAGAATGATGAGTGTTTTTCTTATCCTTGAAGGAATGTACACTTGCTTCATTATTAGATGATGAGGATGAAGGAGAAGAAGGTTCCAAAGGTCCACCACCTCTAACTCCTCCTTTTGCTCTTACTGAAGATTCACCTTCTTCAACTTTTGGATTTCTTCGCTGTCCTCTTTCATGATAAAGCTCCTCTACCATGGCTTGCATCAATTTAAAGGCCTCGAAGAAATCATCCTCAGATGCATAAGGACCTAGCTTCGTTGGTGAATACATCTCTTGTTTAAGAGCCTCAAGTTGGCCTTCTCCTCGCTTGAGTTTTTCTTTGGTGAGCATCCAATGATTGAAATTCATGTCAAACCTTCAAAACAAAATGCTCTGATACCATAAACTTGATCCAAAAACGAAGGTATTACTGATAAATCGCAAGTTAGTTTATTGTATTTTAGGCATCAAATCGTTAAGTATGCGAAATACATAAACTTATTATGTTGTTTGCGGAATCTCAAATTTGACTTTTACTTGATGCTTATGAATGAATAAAGAGATCAACCATTAATATCCATGCTGAAAATTAAGAGAATAGGACAGTAAAACAGAAAGTGAAATAGAGACAAGAGGTTGATAACGGAGTTCACCAATCATTGGCTACGTCTCCGAGTCCGCTTCCAAGTGGAGGACCTCTTTATATCTCTTTAAAATTCTCAAAGTTCTCTTACATAGGTTCTTTGGTGTTACATAATGTGCTTAAGATCTGGTGTGCAAGACCTCCTTTCTCAGATTCAAGCTTGATCCACTTTTATTTAAAAAACAATTCATTAAAGTTAAAAAACCACTTTTATTTAAAAATACACAGAGTAGCCCCCTTGGGATATGCGCGTGACCTATAAAATTGGTCATATGAGTTTTATATGGCCAAGCATTATCCCAAAGGTCTAAGCGTTGTCCCCTTAACCCACGCTAACTCCTGGTTACATGGCACATTTCATGTGACCTGTGGCTAGTGGTTATAACCTTCACGCAAAATTTTATGGAGATAGCCCCTGAATTCGGGGCGCACATCATGTGACTGCCCCTTATATGCTTCTGGGTGATTATGCTAGGCCCCACGCCCCTTTTCATTGGATAGTGGTCATATAAACACACAGAACCATGGGCTGGGTCTTAGCCCCAACCCCCCCCCTTTCCGCCACATACAAAGTATTGCAATTTAAATAAATTAAAATATGTTTCATATAATAAGAAAGATATGTGGCGTGTTGGTGTATGGACTATATATTAAAGTCTTGGGCTTGGTGGGTGGTTGTGGGTTCAAAACCCATGGACCCCCAAATATTTTTTGGACTTGCCATACGAATTGTTGACTGGGTGCCACGTGGCACCACCACATTTGCCCGAATATTGAAAAGTGTCACTTTTCCATTGGTCCAAGTCTGCATCATCTACCCAGTGAAATGTCACCACATGTCTCTGCCACATCAACATCATGAGGTGTCTTTGGTGATGTCATGCTGACATCAGCATTGACTTTTTTCTAGTCCTTTGACTTTTTACTTGTTTGAGAAAACGGTCAGAGTGCGATAACACTCGCATACAGAGCCCGTTTGAGAAAGTAAATATACTTCCAGAATCAGCGCGACGATCTGGTCGCAATGGAATTGGTTTCATTCAATTATGAGAACTTTGTTTTTTGAGCATTTTCTGAGCCTGGGGAGCCTTCTGGATCATTCCTCCCCACTTTGGAAGCTTTTGGACCACCAAAAGTCTGCTTTTACTCAGGTAAGAAGTAAGGGTACTGCCTCCCCACTTTGTCCTGTATCATCCATCCTCTTTGCTGGGATAATGATCACATGACTAATCACAACAAACATGAAAGCTGAGATAACATTGTTTATCAAAGTAATCATTTCATTTATCGCCCAATCATCTACATTATTTGTTGCACTTTGCAGCCATACACCACTGAACAACAATAAACTAATAAACAATACTGAGTATGCAAATGAAAATGACAAAACATGCTTCCCCTTTTGAACATGAACAATAATCAAATTATGCAGCTGAACCTCATGTTGTACCTCTAGTGACACTTCATGACTGTTTGAAACATATGGAATCATCTCATGTTTAGCATCACTAACTTCATGTTTTGTTACAGACACAAGTGTTAAAGTTTTGCTTGCATTTGTTAGAAAAACAGGACCGCGGAGCAATAAAATAAAACAAATGCGGAAACAAAACACAGAAGATACACAATACAATAGAGACACAGATTTATGTGGTTCACCTAGTGTGGGAAACGTCCACCAGAGAAATTGCCAGGTCCTTCCTTTATTATTATCCAACAAATGAAGGGATACAACCTACAACAAAATCCGTTGTAACTTCCTCTTCTTTCTCTCACAGTCTCCTCTCTCAGAAATACAATACTCGCAATCATGCATAGCTGTAATACATTTCCCTCATAATAGAGGGTTGCCTTCTAGGGAAAAAAAACTCTAACATAATTTCTATCGTTAGATTTGTGACCTTATAATGAACGGTCCAGATTTACAATGAAATTAAAATATACTTTTACAAGGCATTTTTTTTCCGTCGAGGGATGTCGCCCCTGAACTCCCCCTCTGCACTCCCCCACATGGAAGAGTGTACATACTTATGGGGTGTAAAGTCTTCATGGGGTATAAACACGGTTGAAAAACACAAGACCTCTGAATCAAGAAGATAACCAGGCTCCACAACCAACAACATTTACCATTCTTTTTAACTGCCCTGTAGCTGCAAAAGACCTTTCAGTTTTCATGCGATGAGCATGAACAATGTACTCTTTCCCATCTTTCTTGAAGCAATATTTATTTTCCTCCCTGTAGAATATGGCTTTCCTATCATAAAGGTATGGGATTCCTAGAACAATTCCACATATGTCCATTGGCACTATATCAAGCACTACTTCATCATGATACTTAGAAGTGATTGCAAACTTAATTTTACATTGCTTGGTTACTTGCAAATTATTATCGCCACATATCCATCCCAATGGATATGGTTTAGGATGNTTATTTACAACATCTTCACTGATTAGATTGGCTTGTGATCCACTGTCTACAAGAGTGTCAACTTTAACATTATGTGTTATAACCCTTCTGTGGAAAATTTTATTCCTTTTACACTCATCATTTACATCAACTAATCTAGAAGAGCTAGAACTTGCAACCGAATTTATACCTCGGATTCCCATAGCTACAACCTTTGTCTCATCACCGGAATCTGATCCAAGATAACTGTCGCAGCTGTGGTATTCTTCCTTCCATGGTTGGCATACTTCTTTGGTTTCAAGTCAGGGTGCAAGACCCAACAACGATCTTCATCATGGCCTACTTTCTTGCAATGCATGCAAGTAGGCTTCTCCTTTCTGGCTGTGGCTGTGTTCTTCTCTTTCCTTTGCCCTGCATCCTTTCTTTGCCAAGTATATGTAGAAACACTATCACCAAAATTCCCTTTACTAGATTCAATGTGAATGGCTTGTACACATACTCCATCAAACTTAGAAGGATTTAGCATAAGAATAATGTGCTTAAGATAAAAATGTAAACCACCAATATACTTTAGGAGTGTCTATTGTGTATACAGAGGAATACCCAAATTTTAATGCTTTCTTACGAAATGTTTGAGTATATTCTTGTACACTTTGACCTTTTGATTGCCTTAAACATTGCCAATTCATCATTTCTTGTTGCATGTAAGCTAAAGGGTAAAACTATTGTTTTAATGCAATAACAAAATCATTCCAGGAAGAGATTGTTTTACCACTTTTCTTAAGATCATGTCTAGTTCTGCTTTCCCACCATATGAGAGTTGTGCCTCCCATTTTGAGACTTGTTAGTTGGATCTTATTTTCGTCATCAACAATATTTTGTGTCCTGCAATAGACTTCTAATTGTCTCACCCAATTATCTAGCTTTTCTGCATCTAATTCACCATCATAAGTGGGTAATTGAAACTTTACATCTAACTTTAATAATGACATATCAGAAGAATGATGAGTTTTTTGCTTATCCTTGAAGGAATGTACACTTGCTTCATTATTAGATGATGAGGATGAAGGAGAAGAAGGTTCTGAAGGTCCACCACCTCCAACTCCTCCCTCTGCTCTTACTGAAGATTCACCTTCTTCAACTTTTGAATTTCTTCGCTGTCCTCTTTCATGATAAATATCCTCTACCATGGCTTGCATCAATTTAAAGGCCGCGAATAAATCATCCTCAGATGCATAAGGACCTAGCTTCCTCGGTGAAGACATCTCTTGTTTAAGAGCCTCAAGTTGGCCTTCTCCTCGCTTGAGTTTTTCTCTGGAGAGCATCCAATGCTTGCAATTCCTGTCAAACCTTCAAAACCAAATGCTCTGATACCATAAAATTGATCCAAAAACAAAGGTATTACTGATAAATCGCAAGTTATTTTAATGTATTTTAGGCATCGGATTGTTAAGAATGCGAAATACATAAACTTATTATCTTGTTTGCGGAATATCAAATGTGACTTTTACTTGATGCTTATGAATGAATAAAGAGATCAGCCATTAATATCCATGCTGCAAATTAAGAGATTAGGAAAACAAAACAAAAAGCGAAATAGAGACAAGAGGTTGATAATGGAGTTCACCAATTGTTGGCTACGTCTTCGGGCCTGCTTCCAAGTGGAGGACCTCTTTATTGCTCTTTAAAATGCTCAAAGTTCTCTTACATAGGCTCTTTGGTGTTACATAATGTGCTTCATATCTACTGTGCAAGACCTCCTTGCTCAGATTCAAGCATGCTCCATCAAATTCCTCTCAAAAACATGGCAAAAATGCCCCTCAAAACATGATAAAAGACTAAAATTTACAAATTGCCCCTTCAAAACACTGCATCAAAAAGTCTCCTACAAGCTTCAAAAATACTGGTTTATATAGATTTTGAGGCTCTGATGAGGAATCCCAACTTCCCTCAAGATCTGGCCTCTTTTTGGGATCAAATCCCCCTTCAAATGGCCTTAAAATCCTCAAAAAACCAATTTATGGGCATAATATCAATCAAAAATCAATTATGTAAAGTTAAAAAACCACTTTTATTTAAAAATACACAGAGTAGCCCCCTTGGGATATGCGCGCACCCTCTAAAACTGGTCATGTGAGTTTCATATGGCCAAGCGCTAGCCCAAAGGGCTAAGCGCTGGCCCCTTAACCCGCGCTAACTCCTGGTTACATGACGCTTTTTATGTGACCTGTGGCTAGTGGTTATAATCTTCACGCGCAATTTTATGGAGATAGCCCTTGGAATTAGGGTTCACATCATGTGACTACCCCCTTATATGCTTTTGGGCAGTTACGCTAGGCCCTGTTCCCCTTTTCATTGGATAGTGGTCGTATTACCACACTGAACCATGGGCTGGGGCTTAGCCCCAACCCCCCCCCTTTCCGCCACATACAAAGTATTGCAATTTAAATAAATTAAAATGTGTTTCATATAATAAGAAACATATGTGGCGCGTTGGTGTATGGACTATATCATAAAGGCTTGGGTTTGGTGGGTGGTCGTGGGTTTAAAACCCATGGACCCCCAAATATTTTTTGGACTTTCCATACAAATTGTTGACTGGGTGCCACGTGGTTGCCCATGCCTGGGCCACGTGGCACCACCACATTTGCCCGAATATTGACAAGTGTCACTCTACCATTGGTCCAATTCTGCATCATCTTCCCAGTCAAATTTCGCCACATGTCTCT
>SNQJ01S0007422.1:9746-46972 GCA_010110895.2 Picea sitchensis | reverse complement strand
GGTCAGAGTGCGATAACTCTCACATACATAGCCCGTTTGAGAAAGTAAATATACTTTCAGAATCAATGCGACAGGTCGGTCGCAATGGAATTGGTTAAATTCAATTATGAGAACTTTTATTTTTGAGCATTTTCTGAGCCTAGGGAGCCTCCTGGATCATTCCTCCTCACTTTGGAAGCTTTTGGACCACAAAAAATATTCTTTTACTCAAGTAAGAAGTGAGGGTACTGCCTCCCCACTTTGTCCTGTATCATCCATCCTCGTTGTTGGGATAACGATCACCTGACTAATCACAACAAACATGAAAACTGAGATAACATTGTTTATCAAAGTAATCATTTCATTTATCGCACAATCATCTACATTCTTTGTTTCACTTTGCAGCCATACACCACTGAACAACAAAAAACTAATCAACAATACTGAGTATGCAAATGAAAATGAAAAAACATGCTTCCCCTTTTGAACAGGAACAATAATAAAATTATGCAGCTGAACCTCATGTTGTATCTCTGGTGACACTTCATGACTGTTTGAAACATATGGAATCATCTCATGTTTAGCATCACTAACTTCATGTTTTGTTACAGACATAAGTGTTAAACTTTTGCTTGCATTTACCATTCTTTTTAACTGCCCTGTAGCTGCAAAAGACTTGTCAGTTTTCATGCGATGAGCATAAACAATGTACTCTTTCCCATCTTTCTTGAAGCAATATTTATTTTCCTCCCTATAGAATATGGCTTTCATATCATAAAGGTATGGGCTTCCCAGTACAATTCCACATATGTCCAGTGGCACTATATCAAGCTCTACTTTATCATGATACTTAGAATTGATTGCAAACTTAATTTTACATTGCTTGGTTACTTGCAAATTATTATCGCCACATATCCATCCCAATGGATATGGTTTAGGATGTGACTTAGTTTCAAGTCCCAAGTTATTTACAACATCTTCATTGATTAGATTGGCTTGTGATCCACTATCTACAAGAGTATCAACTTTAACATTATGTGTTATAACCCTTATGTGGAAAATTTCATTCCTTTTACACTCATCATTTACATCAACTAATCTAGAAGAGCTAGAACTTGCAACAAAATTTATACCTCGGATTCCCATAGCTACAACCTATGTCTCATCATCGAAATCTAATCCAAGATAACTGTCGTAGCTGTGGTATTCTTCCTTCCATGGTTTACGTACTTCTTTGGCTTCAAGTCAGAATGCAAGACCCAACAACGATCTTCATCATGGCCTACTTTCTTGCAATGCTTGCAAGTAGGCTTCTCCTTTCTGGTTGTGTCTGTATTCTTCTCTTTCCTTTGCCCTGCATCCTTTCTTTGCCAAGTATATGTAGAAACACTATCACCAACATTCCCTTTACTAGATTCAATGTGAATGGCTTATACACATACTTCATCAAAGTTAGAAGGATTTAGCATAAGAAAAGTGTGCTTAAGATAAGAATGTAAACCACCAATATACTTTAGGAGTGTCTCTTGTGTATACAAAGGAATACCCAAATTTAATGCTTTCTTACGAAATGTTTGACTATATTATTGTACACTTTGACCTTTTGATTGCCTTGAACATTGTCAATTCATCATTTCTTGTTGCATGTAAGCTATTGTTTTAATGCAATAACAAAATCATTCCAGGAAGAGATTGTTTTACCACTTTTCTTAATATCATCTCTAGTTCTGCTTTCCCACCATATGAGAGATGTGCCTCCCATTTTGAGACGTGCTAGTTGGATCTTAGTTTCGTCATCAACAATCTTTTGTGTCCTGCAATAGACTTCTAATTGTCTCGCCCAATTATCTAGCTTTTTTGCATCTAATTCACCATCATAAGTGGGTAATTGAAACTTTACATCTAACTTTAATAACGGCATATCAGAAGAATGATGAGTTTTTTTCTTATCCTTGAAGGAATGTACACTTGCTTCATTATTAGATGATGTAGATGAAGGAGAAGAAGGTTCCGAAGGTCCACCACCTCCAAGTCCTCCTTCTGCTCTTACTAAAGATTCACCTTCTTCAACTTTTGGATTTCTTCGTTGTCCTCTTTCATGATAAATCTCCTCTACCATGGCTTGCATCAATTTAAAGGCCTCAAATATAATCGTCCTCAGATGCATAAGGACCTACCTTCCTCAATGAAGACATCTCTTGTTTAAGAGCCTCAAGTTGGCCTTCTCCTTGCTTGAGTTTTGCTCTGGTGAGCATTTAATGCTTGCAATTCCTGTCAAACCTTCAAAACCAAATTCTCTGATACCATAAAATTGATCCAAAAAAGAATGTATTACTGATAAATCGCAAGTTAGTTTAATGTATTTTAGGCATTGGATCGTTAAGAATGCGAAATACATAAATTGATTATCTTGTTTGCGAAATATCAAATGTGACTTTTACTTGATGCTTATAAATGAATAAAGAGATCAACCATTAATATCCATGCTGCAAATTAAGAGAATAGGACAGCAAAACAGAAAGATAAATAGAGACAAGAGGTTGATAACGGAGTTCACCAATCATTGGCTACGTCTCTGGGCCCACTTCCAAGTGGAGGACCTCTTTATTGCTCTTCAAAATGCTCAAAGTTCTCTTACACAGGCTCTTTGGTGTTACATAATGTTCTTCAGATATGCTATGCAAGACCTCCTTTCTCAGATTCAAGCATGACTCATCAAATTCCTCTCAAAAACATGGCAAAAATGCCCCTCAAAACATGAGAAAAGACCAAAATTTACAAACTACCCCTTCAAAACCCTGCATCAAAAAGTCTCCTACAATATTCAAAAAGCCTGGTTTATATATATCTCGAGGATCAGATGAGGAATCCCAACTTCCCTCAAAATATGGCCTCTTTTTGGGATCAAATCCCACTTCAAATGGTCTCAAAATCCTCAAAAAACCAATTTGTGGGCATAATATCAGTCAAAACTCAATTCTGTAAAGTTAAAAAACCACTTTTATTTAAAAATACACAAAGTATCCCCCTTGGGCTATGCACGCACCCTCTAAAACTGGTCATATGAGTTTCATATGGCCAAGCTCTAGCCCAAAGGGCTAAGCGTTGGCCCCTTAACCCACACTAACTCCTGGTTACATGGCACATTTCATGTGACCTGTGGCTAGTGGTTATAACCTTCATGCACAATTTTATGGAGATAGCCCCTGGATTCAGGACGCACATCATGTGACTGCCCCCTTATATGCTTCTGGGTGGTTATTCTAGCCCACGTGCCCCTTTTCATTGGATAGTGGTCATATTACCACACGGAACCATGGGCTGGGGTTTAGCCCCAACCCCCCCCCTTTCCACCACATACAAAGTATTGCAATTTAAATAAATTAAAATATGTTTCATATAATAAGAAACATATGTGGCGTGTTGGTGTATGGACTATATCTTAAAGGCTTGGTCTTGGTGGGTGGTCATGGGTTCAAAACCCATGGACCCCCAAATATTTTTTGGACTTGCCATACGAATTGTTGACTGGGTGCCACGTGGCTACCCATGCTTGGGCCACATGGCACCACCACATTTTCCCGAATATTGACAAGTGTCACTTTGCCATTGGTCCAAGTCTGCATCATCTTCCCAGTCAAATGTCGCCACATGTCTCTGCCACATCAACATCATGAGGTGTCTTTGGTGATGTCATGCTGATGTCAGCAGTGACTTTTTGCCAGTCCTTTGACTCTTTACCTGTTTGAGAAAACGGTCAGAGTGTGACAACTCTCGCATACGGAGCCCATTTGAGAAAGTAAATATACTGTCGGAATCAACGCGATGAGACGGTTGCAATGGAATTGGTTTCATTCAATTACGAGAGCTTTGATTTTTGAGCATTTTCTGAGCCTGGGGAGCCTCCTAGATCATTCCTCCCCACTTTGGAAGCTTTTGGACCACCAAAAGTCTGCTTTTACTCATGTAAGAAGTGAGGGTACTACCTCCCCACTTTGTCTTGTATCATCCATCATCTTTGCTGGGATAATGATCACCTGACTAATCACAACAAACATGAAAACTGAGATAACATTGTTTATCAAAGTAATCATTTCATTTATCGCACAATCATCTACATTCTTTGTCCCACTTTGCAACCATACACCATTGAACAACAACAAACTAATCAACAATACTGAGTATGCAAATGAAAATGACAAAACATGCTTCCCCTTTTGAACATGAACAATAATCAAATTATGCAGCTGAACCTCATGCTGTATGTCTGGTGACACTTCATGACTTTTTGAAACATATGGAATCATCTCATGTTTAGCATCACTAACTTCATGTTTTGTTACAGACATAAGTGTTAAACTTTTTCTTGCATTTACCATTCTTTTTAACTGCCCTGTAGCTGCAAAAGGCCTGCCAGTTTTCATGCGATGAGCACGAACAATGTACTCTTTCCCATCTTTCTTGAAGCAATATTTATTTTCCTCCCTGTAGAATATGTCTTTCCTATCATAAAGGTATGGGCTTCCCAGAACAATTCCACATATGTCCAATGGCACTATATCAAGCTCTACTTGATCATGATACTTAGAAGTGATTGCAAACTTAATTTTACATTGCTTGGTTACTTGCAAATTATTATCGCCACATATCCATCCCAATGGATATGGTTTAGGATGTGACTTAGTTTCAAGTCCCAAGTTATTTACAACATCTCCACTGATTAGATTGGTTTTTGATCCACTGTCTACAAGAGTATCAACTTTAACATTATGTGTTATAACCCTTATGTGGAAACATTCATTCCTTTTACACTCATCATTTACATCAACTGATCTAGAAAAGATAGAACTTGCAACATAATTTATACCTCGTATTCCCATAGCTACAACCTATGTCTCATCACCGGAATCTGATCCAAGATAACTTTCACAGCTGTGGTGTTCTTCCTTCCATGGTTGGCATACTTCTTTGGCTTCAAGTCAGGATGCAAGACCCAACAACGATCTTCATCATGGCCTACTTTCTGGCAATTCTTGCAAGTAGGCTTCTCCTTTCTGGCTATGGCTATCTTCTTCTCTTTCCTTTGCCCTGCATCCTTTCTTTGCATAGTATATGTAGAAACACTATCACCAACATTCCCTTTACTAGATTCAATGTGAATGGCTTGTACACATACTTCATCAAAGTTAGAAGGATTTAGCATAAGAATAGTGTACTTAAGATAAGAATGTAAACCACCAATATACTTTAGGAGTGTCTCTTGTGTATATAAAGGAATACCCAAATTTAATGCTTTCTTACGAAATGTTTGAGTATATTCTTGTACACTTTGACCTTTTGATTGCCTTAAACATTGCCAATTCATCATTTCTTGTTGCATGTAAGCTAAAGGGTAAAAGTGTTGTTTTAATGCAATAACAAAATCATTCCAGGAAGAGATTGTTTTACCACTTTTCTTAAGATCATATCTAGTTCTTCTTTCCCACCATATGAGATTTGTGCCTCCCATTTTGAGACTTACTAGTTGGATCTTAGTTTCCTCATCAACAATCTTTTGTGTCCTGCAATAGACTTCTAATTGTCTCACCCAATTATCTAGCTTTTCTGCATCTAATTCACCATCATGAGTGGGTAATTGAAACTTTACATCTAACTTTAATAATGACATATTAGAAGAATGATGAGTTTTTTGCTTATCCTTGAAGGAATGTACACTTGCTTCATTATTAGATGATGAGGATGAAGGAGAAGAAGGTTCTGAAGGTCCACCACCTCCAACTCCTCCTTCTGCTCTTACTGAAGATTCACCTTCTTCAACTTTTGGATTTCTTCACTATCCTCTTTCATGATAAAGCTCCTCTACCATGTCTTGCATCAATTTAAAGGCCTCAAAGAAATCATCCTCAGATGCATAAGGACCTAGCTTCCTCGGTGAAGACATCTCTTGTTTAAGAGCCTCAAGTTGGCCTTCTCCTCGCTTGAGTTTTTCTTTGGTGAGCATCCAATGCTTGCAATTCCTGTCAAACCTTCAAAACCAAATGCTCTGATACCATAAACTTGATCCAAAAATGAAGGTATTACTGATAAATCACAAGTTAGTTTAATGTATTTTAGGCATCGGATCATTAATAATGTGAAATACATAAACTTATTATCTTGTTTGCGGAATATCAAATGTGACTTTTACTTGATGCTTATGAATGAATAAAGAGATCATCCATTAATATCCATGCTGCAAATTAAGAGAATAGGACAACCAAATAGAAATATAAATAGAGACAAGAGGTTGATAACGAAGTTCACCAATCGTTGGCTACGTCTTCGGGCCCACTTCCAAGTGGAGGACCTCTTTATTGCTCTTTAAAATGCTCAAAGTTCTCTTACATAGGCTCTTTGGTGTTACATAATGTGCTTTAGATATGTTGTGCAATACCTCCTAGCTCATATTCAATCATGATCCATCAAATTCCTCTCAAAAACATGGAAACAATGCCCCTTCAAAACATGAGAAAAGACCAAAATTTACAAACTGCCCCTTCAAAACCCTGCATCAAAAAGTCTCCTGCATGCTTCAAAAAGCCTGGTTTATATATATTTTGAGGCTCATATGAGGAATCCAAATTTCCCTCAAGATATAGACTCTTTTTGGGATCAAATCCCCCTTCAAATGGCCTCAAAATCCTCAAAAAACCAATTTTTGGGCATAATATCAGTCAAAAATCAATTCTGTAAGGTTAAAAAACCACTTTTATTTAAAAATACATAGAGTAGCCCCCTTGGGCTATGCGCGCACCCTCTAAAACTGGTCATATGATTTTCATATGGCCAAGCGCTAGCCTAAAGGGCTAAGTTTTGGCCCCTTAACCCGTGCTAACTATTGGTTACATGGCGCATTTCATGTGACCTGTGGCTAGTGGTTATAACCTGCACGCGTAATTTTATGGAGATAGCTCCTGGATTCAGGGCACACATCATGTGACTTCCCCCTTATATGCTTCTGGGCAGTTATGCTAGGCCCCACGCCCCTTTTCATTGGATAGTGGTCGTATTACCACACAGAACCATGGGCTAGGGCTTAGCCCCAACCCCCCCCCTTTACGCCACATACAAAGTATTGCAATTTAAATAAATTAAAATATGTTTCATATAATAAGAAACATATGTGGCGTGTTGGTGTATGGACTATATCTTAAAGGCTTGGGCTTGGTGGGTGGTCGTGGGTTCAAAACCCATGGACCCCCAAATATTTTTTGGACTTGCCATACGAATTGTTGACTGGGTGCCACGTGGCTGCCCATGCCTAGGCCACGTGGCACCAACACATTTGCCCGAATATTGACAAGTGTCACTCTGCCATTGGTCCAAGTCTGTGTCATCTTCCTAGTCAAATGTCACCACATGTATCTACCACATTAGCATCATGAGGTGTCTTTGGTGATGTCATGCTGACATCAACATTGACTTTTTGCCAGTCCTTTGACTTTTTACCTGTTTGATAAAATGGCCAAAGTGCGATAACTCTCGCATACAGAGCCCATTTGAGGAATTAAATATACTTCTGGAATCAGCGCAACGAGACGGTCGCAATGGAATTGGTTTCATTCAATTCTAAGAACTTTGATTTTTGAGCATTTTCCGAGCCTGGGGAGCCTCCTATATCATTTATACAGAAGGGGCTCGACAAGATTCCCTCCAAGAAAAACTAGTGGTGTTAAATCACCATTCAAAATGCCTGTCTAATGGGAAAATTACAATGATGGAAATATGCTCCAAATCGGATGTAGATCCCTCCTACAGTCAACCACTTAATGGCGACCTTATCTCCAGCTTGTGCGAAGGCACAACTTGTTTCTTCCACCTTGTCATCATTAAATGCATGGATCACGATTTTGATTCTCGAGGAAAAATGAGAGGGTGATGCCTCTCCCTTCCTTGAATTCATACCATGTGTGTTAATTGACTGGTGCATGCTGAGGTGGAGAGATGCTCCTGCATCAAAGACTAGCACAAAAAAGGGTGCTCACAAATCCTAGAAGACTATCACCCAAGAGAGGTGTGCTCTTTTCCCAAGAACAAGTGTTTTATGAAATTTACAAACTCACACTTGTGATATGATTCCTCAATGGGGAATTTACCTTTATTTATATTAGACTGAACCCATCAACAATAATGTCTATTGGAACAACAGGGTCAACCTCAATAACTTAAAATATAATTAATAATTACCATATTAATTATCTTTTACATTAATTATCTTTCACTTTATGGTGGGCCCGACTTGTACCCTTTACATCACAAATAGGGTTACAGGTAAGTCCAACTCTTGAAAAATATAACAAGGGATCTCATACACCCATTAGTGCTTAGCCACTACGGGCACATCCATTTGTGCTCAGTCACAGAGATGTCCATATATATATATCACTACGTCTCACAGGAGAACCACACTCACTAGTGCTCAGTCACTAGGATCATGTTCACCTGTGCTCATCCACATGCACATCCAACTCAATAGATATTATTTCTCACCGTGTTACATAGGAGAATCATCTGGAGTATCACATCATCTTAACTCTATACTTAGAGGAGGTTGATACATCATTTCTCTTCTGTCTTAGAACGATGCACCCAACTCATGGGATTTTCCACACGTTCACCTATGATCAGCCACATAAATGCCCCACTCAAAATATCTTCTTTCTCACTACATTACACATGAGAATAATCTGGAGTATCATCTCAAATCTTTGCACAGAGAAGGCCAACACAACGTTCCATTTTTGTCTCAAATAGGAACCACACACCCATCTCATGGGCACACCCAACTCATGGGCTTCCTCACCCCACACAAAAGGACCCAATGTTCCTTATCCGTCTCAGAGAGGAGTCACACACCCAGCTCATGAGAACACCCAACTCATGGGATTTCTCTCAGTCTGAATCACTCAGTCTATGTCCTAGAGGATGTCTCATGCAACTGTAATCATCAACACTCCCTCTTAGCTAGGGAGGCATTATCCATCAGGCCAAATCTCACATGGAAGTACTCGAACTTCATATTGGCAAGAAATTTGGTGAATATATCTACAATATGCTCATGTGTAGGAAGGTAATGCATGTGTACTACTTTCCTCTGCAACATGTCTTTGATATAATGATATTTTATCTCAATGTGTTTTGATCTATCATGAAACACAGGTTTCTTAGAGAGCCTCAAACAACTCTAGTTATCACAAATAATAATAGGTTCCATCTCATGATCAAATAAATATGTTAGAAGCTTGTGAAGCCACACTCCTTCTCGGATTGTCACACTCAATGCTATATACTCTGCATCTGTGGTACTCAAGGCCACAAAGTTTTTTTTCCTGTTGCACCAGGAAACCATGGCAAACTCCAAGATAAAACAACAATCATATGTGTTCTTCTAGTCCACTGTACTCTTTTCTCAATCTGTATTGACATATCCCTGCAAATTTAAGTTCACACTGGAGGCATGTCTCATGCCATATCCAACTGTGCCTCATATATATCTTAATACATGATTTACTGTTATCCAGAGAGTTTGTCTTGGCTGAATCATGGATTGACTAAGAACATTCGTTGCATAACATATATCAGGTTTGGTGTTAACCAGATACATCAATGATCCAATCAATTGTCGGTATTGGATGAATCTCATCTGAATCATCATCTTTTATTTTTAGTCAAATCCATCACCATCGGTGTAGTCATGGATTTTCATTCTATCATACTAAACTCCTTTAATATCCCCAATGTATATTGACTTAAGAAAAGTCTCATTGGTCCTCTGTCATACTTCTTGTCCCAATAAGTAGTGTATCATACCTAGATCCTTCATCTCGAAATCATAAGTCAAGGCTTTCTTGTATCCAATAACATGAATTCCTGAATAAGTCATCAAAATCAGGCTCTCGCCACCAACAATGTAATAATATAGGTTTGGATCAACACCACCCTTGCTGAAACCCAAACTCGTCAAGAATCCATCTATCTGATGTAGTTTACAATTCATGGATGGTAGTACGGATGGAAGTGTAATGGGTTTACTGGATCATGTGTCTCATCATAGACAACTCTCTTTGTTTGTGGGAATCCTCTAGCTACAGATATCATTTTTTATTTCTCAACACTTCCATCAACTGCATGTTTGATCTTATAGATCCACTTGGAAGTCACCATAGACTTCCTTTCTGGTCTCAGAATAATATCTCATACATCATTCTTTTAAGATATACTGGTATTCTTCTGCCATGGCATCTTGCCATACCTGATCACTTGTCGCTTCTTCATGACAAGGAGGATGAGAATCAATGAAGTGGCTCATGAATGAAGGGTATCTCGAAAATCTCTTTTTCTTTCTCGGGATGTGCCTTGTGGGGCTTGTATGTTCCTCTACCTCCTACAGAGTTTGTCGGGCCTAGGCAGGCCTTTTATACCTTACTGCAACATATCTGGGCATATCAACTAGAGCAATTGAATCGGCTGGAATACTGTTTGTCTCCCTCTGAAATTCTGAAGGGGGAGAAGGTATTGTCTCTTCCTTCTTCTCATTTTTTTTTAATCCATGTAAGTCAAGTAACTCTCTCTGAAGTCTGAAGTATGGATGTCTTCTTTTACTTGCTTGCTAGATATTTTATGTCTTTAGGTGCTCTAATTGACTAGCATAATAATCAATCAATATTTTTTGGACTCCCGTACCAGGGATAATGGTCCAAATCATGAGGGCTCCCACACTATAGATAATACCCTTCACTTATTAAGAATGCAATCAACTATAAATTTAATGATCAAACAATTTACCTGGGTCTGCAGTCATGCTCAATTTTGTATTTGGTTTTAGAGGAAGTACTTCTCATCTCTCTTATCTTCATCCTTTTGAGTTGGGTCTAGATCAATGTCAACGGTGGAAGCATATGCTCTTCCTTTCTTCCTGGTCTGGAAATTTCTTGCATAATGTCCATATTTGTCACATCTGAAGCATTGAATCTATGAAACATCTCTTCTCTGATTATGACCTGAAGTTGATGGGGTCTTCTCATATCTGAATGTTTGTCTAAAGTTTCTTTTGAATCTTCCTCCTTTCTTTGTATGAAGTGCAAGAGCATGGTTGTCATCAGGGGAGTCTTCCACTCCTCTATTTCTAAGTCTAAGTTCTTTTTGAGTACAGTATATCCAGAGACGATCAAAAGTTGGTAATTTTTCTCTTCCACTGATGCTTTGAAGAAAAGGTTCCCAATGTTTTGGAATATCGTTGAGAGTACATAATACAAGTTCTCTGTTAGACATGATTTCTCCAATGGCACCTAGTTGATCTTTGATCTATGATATATTCATAAAGAAGGTAGAAACTATAACACCTTTTGTCATTTTGGTACTTTGAAGTTGGCCCTTTAAGGTAAGGGATATGAGGGTGTTGTCACTTTCAAACATACCTTTCAATGCTTCATAAATTTCATAAGTTGTCTTCAGGTTGGAAATACGAGGTAGGAGATGATCTCTTACTGAGTAGATAATTATTTTCCTTGCCTTGACATCTTCTTCCCTTCTTATTTCTTTCTCTTCATTGGTAGCTGTCTTTGGTAAAGTATTTTTTATCACACTCAAAAGGTCATATTATTCAAGGGTGACCTGAAGCCTTGACTTCCAGGAGCTAAAGTTTCTTGATCCATTAATTCTATCTCCCACTAAAGTTTTATTCTTCATATTTTCAGATTTCTTCACAAACTCTCGCCAACTGGCCTTAGAAAACCTAATGGCTAGGTTAGACTAGTAACCTTTAGGTTTTGTTGGTATTATGACTGCCAACAATAAGCCTTAAGAATTTCACATGAATATTGGTGAGCTGAAAAGGCTCCTTCAATGAGCTGCAGAAACCCTAAAGTCAAAATTTTGCAGAAAATTGTGAAACCCTAGGGAAAAAATTTGAAAATGCTCTAAATTTCACTCCGAGAGTCTCTGGAGGTGCATTGGAGAAGGACATACTCTCCTATTCCAAAAATTTCCTCAACGTCCAAGTTTTAGGTGCTGAAACTCTCCAGAAAAGGAGGTTCGTACAGAATTGTAGCAAACCCTAGAGGTCGTACGGATTTTAAAAATAGAAGGAATGCTTGGCTTCAAATGCTTGTGCAGGGGTTCTTCAAGACCTATGCTCTAAAACCATGTTGATTTTTCAATAATCTAGGCTTAACAATGAATTTCATTCCATTTTTAGCATTTTACTTAAACCATAGACAATTTGTTGTAGCAACCAAGATCACAAGAAGAAACACCATGCACAAGTACACAAGAAGTATCCTGGGAAACCCTTCTCAACAAGGGAAGAAAACCCAACAAATACTTTGCTATATTCTTCAAGAGAAATACCTCCACCACCATAAAATACTATCACACAAAAGGGTTCTTACAAACCCTAGAAGACTAGCGCCCAAGAGAGGTGTGCACTTTTCCCAAGAACAAGTGTTTGCTGAAATTTCCAAACTCACACTTGTGATATGATTCCTCAATGGGGAATTTACCTTTATTTATATTAGACTGAACCTGTCAACAGTAGTGTCTATTGGAAAAACAAGGCTGACCTCAATAACTTATAATATAATTAATAATTATCATATTAATTATCTTTCACTTTATGACGGGGCTGACCTGTACCCTTTACATCAAAAATAGGGTTATAGGTAAGTCTGACTCTTGAACGATATAGCAAGGGATATCATACACCCACTACTTCTCAACCACTAAGGGCACATCCATCTATGCTCATCCACATGGATGTCCACATCTCTGTCTCACTACGTCTCATAGGAGAACTACACTCACTAGTGCTCAGTCACTAGGATCACATTCACTTGTGCTCATCCACATGCATGTCCAACTCAACAGATCTTATTTCTCACTGCATTACACAGGAGAATCATCTGGAGTATCACATCATCTCATCTCTCTTCTCAAGGGAGGCTAATACATCGTTTCATTTCTGTCTCAAAACAATGCACCCAACTCATGGGATTTTCCACATGTTCACTTGTGCTTAGCCATAGACATGTCCCACTCAGTAGATCTTCTTTCTCACTGTGTTACACATGAGAATCATCTAGAGTATCATCTCAAATCTCTGCTTAGAGGAGGCCAACACAACGTTTTAGTTATGTCTCAAATAGGAACCACACACCCATATCATGGGAACACCCAACTCATGGGCTTCCTCACCCCACACAGGGGCACACAACGTTCATTCTCTGTCTTAGAGAGGAACCACACACCCAACTCAAGGGATTTATCTCAGGCTGACTCACTCAGTCTGTATCCTGGAGGATGTATCACGCAGCTGTAATCATCAACATAAACTTGATACACATTTCCATATCTATAAATTCCAAGTTAGTGTGCCACTTTACAAGCCACTCTAAGCATAACCATTAGGTTTAGTTTATCTAGATTTTGGGCACATGAAAAAGGATTTAATAAATAAAGTATCTTATGGAATATGCAGCCAAATATGATAAGATTAATGATACTATTTCCTAGCATAAGGTTTACATTGCTAGATGGTGGAGGATGTTTATCATGGATATTTTTTGGATGGAGTTTGATAGAGTGCCATGTGAAAACTGCTATCCAGTAGATTCCTCTCTCAACTCTCACCTTGTTTACCTCTACTCGTGTCTTATACATAGATCTCACACATCCTTTTCCATTTACATACTCCCATGATGCTTGATCCTTTGCTTATATGCATTCACAATGAAGATATATGTATGGTTTAAATTAATGATTTGCATAAGTCTTGCTCTATTAATTGTGATCATGAAATGGATAATCAACATAGGAAACCACCAACCTTTCAAAAAAAAAAAGGAATCCTCTTTCAAGCTTAATCACTATAGAGTTTTCTCTATATGAAAAAATGGCATTCCTAAGTGGGCACATATTCCTTACCATGATGGAAACTTTTGCTATTTGAATATAGCTGCCTTACTTGATATAGAGTATTATGAGTTAATTATTGGTGCACCTATTACATGAGGATTAAGAACATGTTTAATTTTGAATCGATTGTATATTAGGATGATATATTTTTTATGATGCATAAATAATGGAAGTTGTACAACTTAGTTGATGGTGGACAGTGATAGTTGAAACTTTTGCTTGTATATTTATATTTATGTAACTGATATTTATATTTATAATGGAAATAAAATGAAAAGTGAATTTTAAATTACTTATCGTGTTTGATTTTGGAATGTGGTAAATGGATTTTAAAAAATTATTTAACTATGATGTACACTAGTTTAATTGAAACCCATAAATAACCTAAAAACTTAGTAAACTTTATTAATCTGACCTTTGACATTCCTACAAATTAGAATTAAAAATATCTAGAAATTAATTTATGGAGGAAATTCAAAATGCAAAAGTTACAACTCTTCATGTGCCTACCCACCTCTTATAAAAAAAAATAGAGGGGAACATGAGAAAAGGGAGGAAAAAACAGAAGTATGACTTGTATTATTCACATTGTGTATATTTTTTATCCTTGAAATAGCCTAACAAACAATTATTGGTGATAGTAGGAAGACTTAGAATTAAGGTTCAAACACTAGTGTGAAAGTACATGTACTTTCACTCAAGGTAATATTATTTGTTTTCATGCATGTATCTTTCTACAAAAGTCTTATGACTAACTATAGATACCTTCTAGACAGCTTGGATGTAGAGTCAGTAGAACAATCTACTACTTTAAACCTCCTTTATTTTAATAATAAAGGAGAATGATGTTTGTATATTTCAGTTGTTATTAGTTTTAATTGCTTTTTTGGTGCGCACTTTGATATTAGAATGAGTTGAATGTTGTATCGACTACTCATACCATAAGCAATAATATTATTATGAAGTTAAAATTGTTGTTAATTACTTCTAATATATTATACCATAAGCAATAACATTATTATGAAGTTAAAATTGTTGTTAATCATTTTTAATATATTATATTATAATAGAAATTATAATACTGAAGATGAATTTCAACAGGGAAATTATTTGTATATGATCATATATAGAAATTATAATACTTTAATGGGAGAAAATAGGAAGAATTTCAAAATGGAAATTATGTGTATATGATGATGTTTATTTAAAATAAAAAATTATACTTTTATGAATACTTAAAAAAAAATTAAAATATTATTTTAACTTAAATTATATTATAAGATTAATTAAATTATTTTAAAAAATTTGAATATATTAATTTTTTAGAAATTTCAAAATTAAAATTTATATTTATTGAATAAGAATAAATGTATTATTCAATTAGTATTCTGCATTTTTAGTTTTAACTTGAAATTTAATCTAATTTTCATTTATCTTTGGAATAGGTATTTTCAATAGATTTTCTTTATAAATCAAGAAGCTATTGTATTTAACATATTATTATAATTATAAATTTTGAATGTTAAAATTGTAGTATAGAGTTGTTCCAACGAGAATGAGGACTTAGAAATCCATTTTCAATGTTAGAATTTTCAAATTGCAAAATTCCATTGTCAAAATTGTAAATTTTAATAGCCAAATTCCATCTAATTACCAACTAAAGAAATATGTTTTTTACATGAATAAACCATCCCTTATCTTCTCCTAATATTATTTGTAACCCTAACCCTTATTTCTAATGACTATAGTCTATTCTTATTCATAACTCTAACCCTAATTTTTAATCACTATTATTTATTGTATATTTAACATACAAAGAAGATTGAACGTTCTACAATTTTAACCTTTTTTGGTTTGTCATTATCATAAAGCGATAAGAGAATATTGACTGAAATTGCAAAGTTGGATGGATGAAACTATTGTTTTTAATGCAAAAATGGATTGAACACCCTCAAATACCCTAGTGAAACTGGATTAGACAATGTTATTTTGAGTAGTTATAAAAAACCCATTTCCAAGCACATTTAAACCATTAATTACCATTATTGTAAGCTCCAACTTATAAATTCATATTAAGATTATTTTTATCATGTCATGTTCAAAATGAAATTTATCCTTTTAATTATATGATATCTACCATGTGCTATTTGCCTCTATATGTAATCATTATACTAGTTGTGTACACCTTTTCTAACTCCCTTATTTTCGTTTACCTAAAATTTTCATTTAGATATCTTATCTCATTCCTTATCTTCCAGGTACAACTATTCTGATATCACGGCCCAAGCACAACTTTTTTATTCCTAATTATATGTATACCCTATCCCTACACTTATTGTAAACTTACATCTCTTTTCATTTGATCTAAATTGATGGTTTTTATTACAGACTTGATTTTATTTTTATGTCGAAGGCATGTTTTATGGCATGACACCCCTAATGACTTGGTTGAAAAACCTATCATCCAAATATGGGTGGTTTTTGAAACCCATCACTATAATATTCAACATTTTCAACTTATTTGGCTTGTTCCACTTGTCTTGGCATTTGCCCCCTAATATAACACTTGTAGGTTGCCCATTTTATCCAATATGCTATTATACTTGGTGTTTCTCACCAAACTCTGCACCATGATTTATCTTTAGAAGGAAGGCCAGGTAAGAATATATAAAACATGCCTTGCTCGTTTGATAGAGTAAAACCTTGCATGCTTCAATTGTACCATATTAATTTACTCATTGGATTCAAATGGGCCAACCAGTCTGGGGCTAATATATGCACATGAAAGAACTAGGTGCAATGGCTATGAAAGATGAAACTGAGATTTCTATTCACATTTCCCTAATAGACAACATCCATTCATCAGTTCTAGGTTATGAGGCCCGAGAAGCATAAGAGGTGCATACATGCATAATAGTAACGTAGTGAGCGTCGTAGTTGTGCCTACAAGAAATATTGTGCTTTGATCTAAACAAATTTGTGTGGTTTATGGATATATAGAGCACATAAACTAGAAAGCAAAGGTAAAGTAGGCTAGACTATTGTTGATCTGAAATATTGTTTTATGGTCTTTAAGTCAACCTCACAAGGATAAATCCCCCTACGTTTTTAAATAGGTGGTACTCCTCTATTTCAAATAACATACAAGAACAAATAAAATTCATTAGAGAAGACGAGGCTCATTCTTGAAATAAATATTCACATGCAGACAATACATGAGAAAGGACCAGGTATCTTGTTGAATACAATATGTTACAAGATTAAAAACCAAAAGAGTATGAATTATAATAGGATGACATTTCCATCACAACAATCATCAAAGTATAACACAATATTCAACAAAAAATAAAAGAAAGTATGGACTGCATATGACATAGAACTCTAAATGATTATTTCATTAAATCCAATAAATGTTATGGTAGACACACATCTAAAATCTCATTCTTAAATCAAAAGTCTCGAGAAATCAATGATGTTATGTCCCAAAATATTTCTCTGGGAACCTAAAAAAAAATAGATGTATTTAAATAAATAAAGAGTATTGTATTGGTTTAAAACAAAAGATTGTGTTTGTCCTTCAAAGAGGACTGGGATGCGGCTCCCATGGACCATGAAATGAAAGAAAGACCTGGAAGACAAAATAGAAACAATCAAGGGTCAGCCCCATGTTTCACAGGTTACTAGGAACAGAAAAGGAGAAATGACAAATGACTCTAGAAGAAATATGGCAAGGGAAAGAATAAGGTTGCTACTTTACTTACTGTGATGGAAATATTCTAACCCTTTACTTGCTTGCTAGTATGCCTTTTGTGTGTGGTTGTTGTGTTGGAGGTGGCATAATTGTTGTAACTACTTTGTGATAATTTGTCTCAGTGATTTTAACCAAATATTTTCTTAACCATTCTTCAATGCACTCCCTCATCGAAGTAACCGTTATTTATTTCTTAGTTTTTATCTCAAATAGTTAATTATACATTTATATTAAGTCAATACTTAGCTGGTGCAACATGTCCTCGATATCATCATTCTTGTTAATATATCGAACCAACCACCTTTCAACTTCATATTCGAAGAATTCTACTGAGTCAACGAACTCACTTGCCCATGAAACCTTTAATGCTTCATGTTGTTCTAATAATTGTTCTTTAGACATGAGTATGGTATCCATTAATAAATTTGGGTCGTCGAGTTATTTTCTAAGATCCACGAGCTTTAGAAAAAGGTCACCTCTTTTGATTTTCACAACATCCAACACGTTCATCATTTCTCTTACTTTTAATTCTTTCCAACCAACATGCATTGATTTGATTCATTTGGATACTAGAGAGAAGGTTTTGTTCTCTTTTGTGGGTGTCACTTAAACTTGAAACTTTTGCTGGAAATTTTCCCGCAACCTCCTTGTAAAAATCTTCGTCATTCTCTATATCCTTTTGGAGATACTCTTTGAAATGCATAATCCTTGTTGAAAAGTTGGTAGAGCTTTGTGATAGCTCCCATATTTCATGGATTGAGTCTATTCTTTTTGGAATTCCAACTCCAACATATTTTATCACTGCCAACAACAAACTGGGTGAACCTTTCAACTTACTACTGCTTTGTGGGACGTCCTCTAACATAAGTGTTGGTTGAATTACGATTAATGGCTCAACAAACAATGGTTTCAGAATCAAAGCTAACTCTAATTCCATTATTTTTTCTTTTAGAATTGAATTTTCTTTTTCAATATTACAGACATATTCTTTCAGTGCTTCTCCGGTTGCCTCATGAAACTGTACAATTTTTTAAGGAAAAAACCCATGGAAATAAATTTCTGATTTCTATTTTTTAGATACTTTCTTGTTTTTCGTGTTAAACTTCTCTATTAACATTTTTTTGGAATTTCTATTGTAGGTCACGCGATGAAGTGTTATAGATTCTTCCTAAAATATTTATGGTTCTTAGGTGACCAGAGCTTCAATAATTTCTTTGGTTTCCATTAGTTTTTGTTCTAACCAGTTGGGTTCTTCGATAACTTCATCGACATCCATTGCTTGGGGACTTTCTTCGATTTCAGGTATTTTCAGTCCCATTTTCTGGGTCTCTCTCTTTATTTTAGCATAGGTATGTGTTGACTCTCAAACTCGCAAATTAGCCACCAACCTACAAATAGTTGCAAGGCATAATTTATTTATTTATGATATTGAATGTTTAACTATAGGTGGGCCCCCCTAGGGAGAAAGAAAAGACATTTATTTTCAAATATTCTCAGGGATTGAACATCATTGATCTACGGATGTGGTTTCATTTGCATTACATAGTGATAATGTTTTATTTTCTCAATATGACTATGAGGCTCACTGTCAATTTGATTGCACGTGAAGGAAAAAGGTTATGCTCATAAAAAATTCAAAAGAGCCTCTATGTTACACACATTCCGATCATAAAATGCTATTGATACTTATACAAGAATATTATGAGGCATTAAAAGGTTTTCTTTTACTTATAACTCTTGTATCTCAGCAAGCATTGACCACAAAGGTTGAGTTCTAATTAAATGATATACCTTAAAAGAGAGGGCAAGTTCATTTTATGCAGATTCATTTCATGGAAATAAGGTATAATGATATGGTTTAACATATATAAATGCCTTTATATAGATCCAAAGGCCATCACATACATACAAGAAGTGTTGGTTTTATATATGAAAAGGTGGCGCATTTTAATTAAAGGGTTGATATTTTAAGTTTTCAATACATATTGTATATGGTATAACATATGGACTCAACATTGATGTTGTCGACCACCTCACAGTTTCATTTTGACACCCGATGGTTAGATATATGTGTTGGTTGTGCTATTGATGTGCTTTCAATGTGGTTTTAAACGAAAAACTTGGATATGAGATTTGATGTGAAATTTGTGTTGTCATTTGAGTTGGAATTTTATGTGGATGTTGACATGGTTATGTGGCACATGATTGATAACATACTTGGCAATATTATAGTTATGTAATTTGTTGAGGGTGGATAATGGAATATGAGATGGAATTAAAAATTAATTTGTTGATTATTTTTGAAGAACGTGATGCCCTATGCATTCAATGCATGAGACGTGGGCATTTACTCATTGAGGTATACCAACCTGTGTTGGGGTTTCAACATTCCATTTGATTTCGATCTGGTTGAGCAACACTTTGGTTCCAAAGTTTGATTGTGGTAGTTGTGGTAACTGAGAGACTTGTTTTTTGGAGGTATTTTAAGGGCAAAGGAAAGGTATGGATATTCTAGCTCGCACCCATCAAATGCAGTTTTTTTTGCAGTAATATTTTTTGGAATAACTATGATTGATTGTTAAATGAGTATGCTTGTTTTGTATGTCTTCTTGAACTCATTCTGTCACTTATAAATAGAATGTTCCTCGTTTATTGCTCTGGCATTAACCCTTGTCCTGAAAACTATTACCTCCCAGTCCCGACTATGTGAGTTCATTGTAAATAGCTCATTTTTTTATTTGGTGTAGCTTCACTCCTGTTCTTTTTCAAAAAATACAGGCTTTGTATCAACCTCCTTTTCCACTCGTTCATACTTGAAGCAATGAGAAAAAAACTGGAAAATATTCGTGGGTTTAATTTTGCATGTACATATGTTTACCACTACTCAGTTTCGAACCCATGTCTTTCAAAATTATCCTTTGCTTAACCCTATGTTACAAAGATTTATCATGGGCATTATTCTATCATTGGATTTGTTTATTTTTAAAAAACCTTATTGTCGATGCCATAACTCCAAGAGTGAAGAGTTATTTGGTCGTATATAAAACTTGTATTTTTAGGTCTTGTGCATGACATGAAGATGTCTTGTTTTTAACTCGAACTTGTGAGGGTTTTACATGACTATATGGCCCGATACCTCTGTATTCCTTACACAGAAAAATTGTTAAGTGTCTGGCCAAGGTTGATATATATATATATATATATATATATATATATATATATATATATATATATATATATTTTGAACAAAGTTAAAAGGGTAACATTGATTTCAAACCCTCATTGAAAAAGGGTAACATTGCCCAGTTTCAAACCCTCATTGATTTTTATGTATACATTTGATGATTTTATATAGTTGCAATATGAGATATATAAACAAATATTTTAAGTATCTTTCTCATGGTTTGATTGAAGGAAATTTTAGAAGAAAGGATTCTAACATGCATTTTATATTATAGCTTGTCAGAAACAATGAAGTAACTTGGATGGTTACACCATATAGTTTTGAGTCTCGAAATATTGGCATCAATTTAATAGCATATTCATTTCGTATAACTCTTGTTGTATGTTATTTGATGATTATTAAAATACATGATACATAAACTCGGTGTAGATATTGAGATAACTGGTAAATGCACAGTTTGCTTGGAATAAATAGTTAAAGGAGATCTAGTCATTGATTTCCGAGGCATACTTATTTAAATTGGAAAAAGAATGTGGATGGTTGTCTGAGAATTAGAAAATGTTTTTATTTTCTACATACATGATCAAATCCCTCATACTTTCACTTTCCATTCATCATTCCTTAATTCCCCAAGAACATATATCATTTAAAACTAATCTTTCTTCCCCCTATTGTATGAAATATGAAATGTTTTTCTATCAGTTTTGCATGGATAGTTTGACAACAAGAATATGTTTTCATGGATTAAAATTATGGTTGAGGGAAGAATTTGAACATGATATATTTCTAGATGATTTTTCTTAAATGAACTATGTTTTGGATGAAGTCGTATATTTTGGGAAATAGTTGATTGTTCATTATCTTTTCAGGACCAATCCCCTTCATACTCTCATTTTACATATGCTCCTGGTTCCCAAATACCGTGTTCATTTTTAATTCGTATATTTTCCCCATGATACATAAACAAATTCAAAGGTTTCTTTATATATGGACAATGAATATGCTAGCAGTTAATAAAGATGTTTTTGACATGGAATTCATGAGATGATTATTGACAGACATTGGGATATTGGAAAACAGTTTATGATTGATGTGTTGTTATTGTGAACATGTAACATTACCCTCGTCATTTTTTTTTCACTTTCCATACATTAAAAACCCCCTTATATTCCCAATTACACTGTAACTACCATGTTATTAACACAAATATTAGTTATATAAGGTTGTGAGGGTTGCAAGTGTTTTGAAACATGGCTAGATATTTGTCTTTGAAGTTACCCTTCCTCTACTTTTGTTTGATTGCATGCTTGCTTGTTCACCAAGTTAGAGCTATTTCTAAAATTATGACAATGCAAATGGTATTTGATGTTTTACTTGTTGTTTTATATATGCCCTATCCTATCCTTATGTTTAATAGATGAAATTTTTTAGTAGAAGTAGACATGGCAGAGGAAGAAGTCCAAATAATTTTTTGCAAGGAGGAAACAATAGAATCCTATATCTCATTCACTTTGATGTTGATTCTGAAGATTTTAATCAACTCTTACAGACTAGTTTCTTGAACTTATCTAGAAAAAAATCCTTTAAGCCTCCTCCTCCACCTGAAAGAACACCTTTTCATCCTCATCCTAGCATCTATGGCATACCAGTGTAGTCACATGTGTCTTTACCACCCGAGGTCCTATTCAATGATGGCTGGAATGATATTTTACATCCTCCTCCCCCTCATTTTGATGGATGGCCAACAACTTCTTTACCATTGCCACCACCACCTCCTCTTGAGAAACCTGCTCATCCTGTTGATTCCATTGCTTCACATGCATTTCCCAAAGCTTTCAAATCCCAAGAACTAGAGCCTAGAAAAGGAAAATGGCATGCCCATTATGTTGAGTCCAACTAGTCTGAGACATCCTCACATTCAATTACATCCCATTCTTTGCACCCCATACATGAGGATAGACATATCTGTTTTAGAGATATGCACCTAGAGACATCAACAACAAAAGGTAAAACACCTATCAAGGAAAATTTAGAGGTGATTAAGGTAAAAAAGTCTCAGGAAAGTGGACAGAGGCAAACTGCCTCACAAAAAAATATGATTTCTGATTTTATCATGTTTGGATTCATTGTTGGGACAAACTTTATTTGTTTTTGGACAACAATATATTTTGGAGAACTTGTTGACTTACTTATTTCGAGCGTGTTCATACATATATACTTGGTATTTAGGAGTCACAAGTATGTTTTGAATTTTTTATATGTGGGCTTATTAGGATATGTGTATATAATGATGTTTTGATGACATTGGTGTATATTTATTAATGGAAGAATGAGGGGATATTTTGAAAATTAAACAATAGAGTTAATTAGGGGGTCCCTACCTATTAGTTAATATTTATTATACCCTTATAATTATTTATTAATATTCAATTATGAGTTATCCCTATCTAACTAAAATTTATTTAAATAACTTAACTAAAAGTAGTAGAAACTACTCAAAACTACTTTTGGAGAATAAAAGGAGAACATGAGGGACAAGCAAGAAAGGAGAAGAGAGATAGAAGCACAAACTATGATAAGGTTTACTCTTGCTCTAGAGTGAGATTACATTTTTTTTTGTTTGCTAGTTTTTCCATGACATGCAGGACTAGCCTATGACTGAGAAAATGTGACTTAGGGGTATCTAAGTTATCAAAATCACCCGGGGATCGCACCCAGCCTAAGCCACACCAACCCTTAACATGGCTGGATTTTTTGTCCCCGTAGGTTTTGAACTGATGACTTTAACATCACAAAGTGCCTTAACAACACACTCCATCACTGACTGTCCTTCACCTCAAGGACAGAGTGAGATTACATTACTACTTCATTAATTTATGAATTACTTAAAAGCTAAAAAATTCGTGTTGATTGTAGGGTATTACTAAAGGTGGTAATAAGAAGGACCAAGAATCATTGATTGTTGACATGCTTCAGAAGGTTGATCATCTATTTCTGATAGTCTGTAAATTCTTATTGGATTTATGAATTGATTTCCAGTGCTAATTATTATTTTTTGGCAGAGTCAATACATTGGCATATTGTGGCTTGTTGATCCAGTTTTTCTTAGTCTTGGTTTTACTTAGAAGACACCAGTTGTAACATCCCCAACCACCAATAGCCCTGGAAATGCCACTACTTAGACGCTTTACTTAGCTATGATACCATATTGTAACATCCCCAACCACCAACAGGTCGGGCAATGCCACTACTCAGACGCTTTACTTAGCTCTGATACCAAACTGTAGCATCCCAGGCCAACACAGAGACCGGGTAATGCTACCACTGCAGAACATTCACATATAAATATATAACATGCATTTTAATCGAAATAAAACACATAACAGAGAGTTACTACTACCATACATATTCAAATGTATTAGACAATAATTCATATATGAAACGAAATACATGATAACATTCTAGAATCACATACATGCATACCATAAAATTAAGCACGTAAATGATACTTATATTTCAACTGGAATAACACCACCAATTGCGTGCAGACCTTCCACGAACCTCCCATCCATAGACCACGTTGCTCATCACGCTCAATAGTGGGTCACCCTCAAGCTGGGACTAAGCTCCACCCAGGGCAAGGGAATCCTAGACTAGGCTGAGGTTACAGGAAAACTGCATAGTGCAACCGAAAGGATTCTCTCGAGGATCCTCCTTATGCCCACTACTCACAAACTCTCATTCCCCACATGTCTGTTCCACCAGGGAGTATACACCTTCACTGTCACACAGTTTATCGACTGCTTCACCTCCCTCTTAGGGTCTCGACAACATGTTAGATTAAGAATTCTTAGAGCTCCGTAGCTGGTGCTGGACTCTCTCTGGGAGAAAACCACTTCCCATCAAATTCTCTCACCTGGAGAGAGCTTCTCAGAGGCCTGACAACCTGCCTCTTCTACCACAGGCCTGATAACCCGCTTCTTCAACCACTTTCGACCTAGTTCCAACCAGGTGACAACAACAAAAATAGGGAAAATGGTCGTGAACACCCAAAACGGTAACAGTCATACACTACACATAGCAAGGCTCAATAAGAAATAACCGACGATAGCAAGCCACACTTAGTCAAGGAACTGTGTGGCCGTAACAACCAACTGTTATAACACAACATGACTCAGACATTTACAGGGTGCTCGAACTTCACAGGAGACATGGCTCAGTCTGGTTTGTCACTGGTTTCAGGGTGCGTGACAAGAAATCAACGCAGAGGTTGATCCTCGAGCTAAACAGAATTCACTGAGGATGGGGAAGAATGACTAGCGACCAATCTTCTCGTGAGTTCTTCCCTTCACTATGCGCGGGTATGCAAAGGCAGACACAGAGGAAAAATGGTTCAGATGCCCCAGATCCCCGCGATCTCATGCGGAGGATGACAAAATGAGAGAGCAAACCCAACATGGTTTGAATCTTGGGTTTTAATTGCATGAGCCCAGGTCGACACCTGTCTCCCTGGAGCTGCATGCGCTCCATTTAGCATACGTTCCTTTCCCAGGAACTTGGGACAACACTCAACATGTCCACCTCAGCCTTCAGGAAATAATAATAAATTATTATCCCCTTTAGAGGTAAGCCCCCTAGCTTATCCCCTAGGCCCAACAATTATCCTCCTCCCTTACCCAACCTTGTGGAAGCTTAGTCCCCCATCACTCTTTCTTCGTGGTCGGTCTTCACGTAGTGATGTATACATTTTATTAATGATTTTTCATAATTACATATACAAAACAAGCTCCTGGCCTTAGCATCACATAAGCCTCCTAGCTTATTATAACTCGGCTCACCAGCCTATCCAATATGTTTACAATTCATAATTACAACTGAGGCTCTACCATGGGATATTACACCAGTCGTCTATGTGTGATGTAACATTCCACCTTTGACTTCTAAGTATTATTTTGGTCCTCACCCCATTCTCGGGTATGAAATAATGTTTTTGGTTATATTTCAATACTGAATTAATAAAATCATTTGATGGTTTTGGGGTCTCATTTTGGACTACATGTGTAATATTTATTTCATATTTTATGTTTTATGACTGTTCATAATATTGTTATAGATTTCGGTTATAAATATTTATTTATTTATTTGTCATAACACAACATAAAAGAAAACATTAGGCCCAAGAACATATTTCTTGAGGACTAATCGATATTGTTTCAAAAGGCTATAAACATAGGGTAACAATCTCGCCTATCTTGCTTTAGCCCAACAAGATTAAAAATGTTGGTATAAGGATAGCCATTCCTTTTCATCAATTGTATGCACAACATGGGATCTTTTAATATTTTTCTTCATAGGGTCTTTGTCACCGCCATAATCTGAGTTTCTGATAAGTATTTTCCTTGTTTCCAGACCACTACTCCTTGGTTTTGTTTTAGCCTAGGTACTTCTCTGTGACACACTGGGATAATTGGGATTTTTTTATGTTACTTATCTACCCTTTTGTCAATAATACTCATTAGTGTTGGATAACTCTTCAATATTATTCAAGGCTTCATCAAATGATGTCTTGGGGAGGTTTTAATTGTCCCCTCCTCCTTACTTAAACTATTCAAACTTAGTGAAATAAGAAGAATATCCCACCAGGGACATGTGTGCAGCAAATAGATCATTAGGGTCAAAACCCTCGACACATTCAACTTCTTTCAGGCCAAGTTGGTCAAATTGTCCTACGAATTCATAAAAAAGAGAGATAATCTTTACAACAACTTATCCAACTCTCTAGGGAAATGGGGTGGATTATTTTTTTATTTTTTTCATTAAACAAGTGTGTGCAATACTTGTACTATCTGGATACTTCTGTAACAATGTGTTTGTCAGATACATAGAAAGGGAGTAAAAAGGGTTTCTCTTGGAAAACAAATAATCTTATAATACTGAAATCATCTCTGGTCTCAAAATTTCCTTTCTATGAGAGAAAGATGGCAACCTCAAGTGACAGTCTTGATGTGTTAGGACCAAAGATCATTTTTTTAATTTCAGAAATAAAATTGTTGTGGACCGGGTAAAAATTATATTGAGCCTTGTGTCTCCATAAGGCTATATACCAGACAAAGATTGTCTCCACCTTGAATTCGACACTCCTTTCCCTCAACAAGTCTTCAAAGATGTGGCAATAGGCTATGTCAAATATTAAATAAAATATCATGTAGAATTTTCGGGTTCTTTTCAAACCACCCAATTGAAATGAAATTTCATTGGAAATAAGGTGGCACCAACAAATCAGAGCGTCTTCATGCACAAAAAAATGGAGAATATAAACAATGTTTTCTGACACAGAGGTTGTGGTTTCCAATTCCATTATACAGGAAAAAAACCAAGAAAAATCCTTGTAGGAGTATTTTAAGGAATTTACTTCTATCTTAGAGACGTTGGTATTAGCTCTTGGGTCGACCAAATATTTCTTGAGGAGCTCTTCTCCTCCTCTACATTCCTTAAGAAATTTATTGGATTCTTCACTCTTAAACTGCATGGTTGGTTTTTAGAGTCATAACATTCTTGTGAAAATTGATGGAGCTAAGGAGATAGGTTGCTTCCCCTAAACTTGAATTATTCTTCTTTATGTATCAATTTTTTCTACACACTAAAGAACTAGCTCTTTGAAATCCATCACCTTAGGCACACAACCAGTCTGAGCTCCAAACTTGGTTTGTTTCCTTCTTGGCGGGAGGGAGGGACTTGTACCACTTGTAAGCTTGCAACCACTAGAACTCATGGTCTTCGCGTCTGAGAGTATTTAGTGTATCTCCACAATACAAATCTTTTCTTCTACTTGACATACTTTACACTACTTTCTATTCTTGCCAACAGGTGGTGCTACTATCGATATAACCCTTTTATAGCATGACATATTAATCCTTTATTTAATTTACCATGTATTTCCTTGATTATTAACCACCATATCTCTTATTCCAAAGTTGTCATCTTGCATGGTAAGATTCATAATTTATTACAAAGATTTATGAAATGTTCGCCACTTTAATAACTGTATTATGTTCACACAAGTGGCAGATGATGTGGTGAGGGGAAATAAATGTGCTTGGGAAATGGTGATGTGACGTCATGGAATATGGAAAGTGGTTAAGAATGGAAGTGAAAAAAGGGGAGTGGAGAGTGCAATATGATGAATGTAGGATTGTGGGATGTGGGACAGAAGACACGAGAAATGAAAAATGTGAAAGGGGATGACTCCTGCATCTACAATGGAAAAATATACTAAGTATGAGAATAGGACGTTATGCAGGTCGTGAAAGTGAAAGGGTCGTTTTATAGAATGCAGGATTATGGGTTGTAGTACATGAACATGAGGGGAAAAAAGTAAGTAGGAATGGTTGGTGTCCCACATCTGCATTCAAAGAAGAAGAAATACACAATGCACAACATATTTACATGGAAATCCACATAATGTTTTTCTTATATAATAACAATATTACATTCTTAGGAAGCTACAACTTCCAAGATTCTCCAACACCAACTAGAAGGAGGCACCAACCCCCTGATTTATAGGATCCAACCCCAAAAAAGCTACAACTACCTAGATTCTCCAGCTTCAACTGGAAGGAGGCTCCAACCCCCTTTCCTTTCCCCTTCCTTCCACCCTCAAATATGTATATAAAATAATGAACTTGTCACTGTCATTGTCTCTATCACTATCATTGTCTATGTCATTTTCATTGTCTCTATCACTATCATTGTCTATGTCATTGTCATTGATACATCATCATCATCAAACTGGGTCTGCATAGAAACCGGTTCCACATAGAGATCCTAGGTCTACATGGGTCCACACATAAACCCCAACAACCACATAGAACCTTGTGCAAAGAATCAACCTTCCATACTATAGTGAACCCATAGAAATGATCAAAACATCACCATAAGACTAGAAAATATCCTTCATAAGAGATCCTTATCCTCCCAGTACCTTCTCTACCAAACTTGTGTTAAGATATCACAAGCTTGAATACACTAAAAATGAAAAAAAACATCCTATATTTATAGTAGTTAAGTCCCTATTTTTAGTTTCTGGGCTGACCTGGTTGAACTATCCTCAATTTTCTGGTTGGGTTGTCGAATGGAAAAATTCATATCTCCTCATTCCTAGGGAGTTAGAGAGATTTCCATATACTGTTGGAAATGTATCAGAATAAGATTTCCAACCATGCAACTTGTGATTCCATTTGATTTAGTTATGTAGGGTAAAACTTCCCTCAAATATAGGGTATCCAAATTGACCATAAATAATACTTTCAACAATCTCCATCTTGCAATCTTTATCTTGGACTTTTGTAGGATTCTTCACTTGAATTTAGGGGATTCTTCACTTGGTTTTAGGGATTCTTCAGAGAATACTATTTTGAAGGCCATGCTTAAAGCTACACTATAAGGGGACCACTTTAGAGACTCCTTCAAGTAAACCCATAGGCTTCTTCATGTTGATCAATGAATGATTTTGAGAACAATGACAACACCATTCAACAATCTCCCCCTTTTTCATTGGTGGAAACAATTATACCCCCCCTGTCATCATGCTCCTGATTTTTCTCTCCCCCTTTGACATCAATGGCAAGGGATAACTCTTCTCTTTGGGGCTGTTCCCCTTGAACTCAGGGTGCGCAATAGTACTTCACCTTCCTTTTCTGTCTTCTTATCCTTTCCTTCCTTGTTATAGTCCTTGGAGCCCTTTTGTGTGACTTCAATCCTCTTTGTTTATGATGTATATGTTATTTGGTCTTATTGTTTCCGTTGCAACCAATATTCCTTAGTCTTCTTCTCTGATTTCACATATTCGAGAGTCAAACTTAATATTGTATCCCTGATCACATATTTTACTAACACTAAGGAGATTATGCTTCAAATCTTCAACCAGTAAGACATTTGTTGCTTTTACATTTTCACTTCCAAGGATCACTACATATTTTCCAAGTATTTTGATAGAGCAGTCATTTCCAAATGCAACACTGCCACTTTTTCCTTTCTTTAGGATAATGATTTTTTTTTTGTCCCTACTCATGTGTGTTGAGAACCCATCGTCTATGTACCATTTGTCTTCTTTATTTTTAGCAAGCAGTGCTAATCAACAATATTCCTTGTTTGGATTATCTTTTCTTTCCCATATTGTAGCTAGTTTTATGATAGGATTATCTTCTTTCATATTTCTTCAATCTCATGCTTTGTGACCAAGATTATTGCATTTGTAGGATACAATGTTCTAATCCATCAGTGGATCAAATGAGTTGTAAGTTTTGTTGACAAATTCATGAGCATTTCCAGATCTACTATTTACATGATTTTCCTTTGGATATCCATAATCATTTATATTTCTCATATTGTTGTTTTTGCATTGATTTTGTAGTGAATTTATTTGTGTCCAAAGTTTTTGCAAGTATAACAATGACCAAGAAAAATATTCTCATACCTAGTAGAAAAAGACCTTCTTGGTGTCTCACCTCTTCCGAATTCTGATATTTTTTTCCAGTTGGAGGTGCCATGTTCATGTTGTTCTTCAAATCCCTTTATTTTGTTGATTCCACTTCTTAAGGCGTTTGCATAGTTTCTATAATTTCCTTCATCTTCCCTGTTTGTTTTGTTTTTTTCTATTGTATTAAAACTATTGTCATATCCAAGTCCTATCTTATCGGTAGGTGATCTCTATTTGCTAAGAATTGCATCTAAATTTTTAGTACTTCTTTCAAATTTATTCAACTTTTTCGTTGTCAATATCAGTTATTTTCTTGTGCGATCCAATTCTTATTTTAATTTCTCATAATATTCAGTCTTCTTATCTAACTGCTCTTTCAAGTTGTTAATTTTCTTTTCAAGCTCATGATTCTCCTTTTCACAATTTTTGATTTCGTCTTTTAACTCTCTATTTTTATTTCTGAGCTTGATATTTTCTTCTTCAACATGCTTCAATTTTTCAATATTCTCTTCATCTTATTGTTCATTTTTTGTGATGTCTTTTCTTCCCAAAAAGATTCTATGTTTGTTTCTTTGGTCCGTGCATCAGACTCTTCTTCAAAATCAATTTCACTTTTTCAGAATTTTTGTGGTCATCATTGAGTTTCTTGAGTTACGAAGAGAACTTCCCTTACATCCCTTTCTTCTCCATAACTTTCATCTGAAGAACTATTGTCCTCCTTGGAGTAAAGATTTTTTTTTCTTGTGGAAGATTTTATTTTATTCAAAAGGATATTTCTTAGCATAGTGTCCTACTCTACCACAATTGAAGCATTTAAAAAATAACATACATTTGTATTTTTTGGTTCCCCTCTTGAGCTTCCTTACGAAATGTGCTTCTTCTCCATCTAATTCATTTCCTGATATTTGTTCTACCATGTGTTCTTTGTTCCTTGTTTTCTTTGTGGCTTTAAAAGCTGATTCTTTGTTTGGTTGTTCATTTTTTATGTCTATTCTCATTTCATATGTTGCGAGGGCCCCATGTAGTTCATCCATTGTCATTTTGGTCAAATCCCTAGTTTTTTCAATGACCGAGACCTTTGAATCATACCTCAAGGGGAGTGATCTCGACACTTTTTGTACAACCAAGGATTCGTTGACTTCTTCTCCTAATTCTATGATGGAAGTGACAATTTCATCTACTCTACGTAAATAGGTCGAAATATCTTCCTTTTCACTCATTTTCATATTTTCAAACTGTGCTCTGTGTCATTGAAGCTTGACCTGCTTAACTTTTGGATCACCTTCATAAATATTTCAAAGTTTATCCCAAATCTCTTTAGTCATGCTGCATCCCATCACCTTACTAGAAACAATTGGTGTCAATCCACTTATGATAACATGCCTAGCTTTTGAATTACAACTCATTAATTTCTTCTCATCTCAATCATTTGGAGTATTCTTCGGAACTTTATAGTCATTGACAATTGAGATCCATATATCCACTCCTAAATTTGTCAAGTAGGTTTGAATTTTGTTGCTACAGTATGAATAATTGTTTCCATCAAATGATGGAATCCCATTTGGAATGTGGCCTTCCATTTTTTCTCATGATCTTCCTTCTAGTGATTAGACTGTTCTGAATGTAACATGTTCTGATACCAATTGTTGATACTAAGAGGGAGAGGTGGGGGTGAATCAGTATCAAGTACAATTTAGAACCTTTTAAAACTTTAGTTTTTCAATCAAATAAATGCATATAATATACAATAAAGAGAAGAAGAAGAAATACATAGTGCACAATAGATTTATGTGGAAATAGACATAATGTTTTTCTTATATGATAACAAGATTATATTCATAGGAAGCTACAACTTCCAAGTTTATACAACACCAACTAGAAGGAGGCACCATCCCCTTGATTTATAGCCTCCAACCTCAAGGAAGATACAACTCCATAGATTCTCTAGCTCCAACTAGAAGGAGGATCCAACCCCCTTTCCTTGCCCCTTCCTTCCACCCTCAAATATGTATATAAAATAATCAACCTGTCATTGTCACTATCTATGTCACTATCATTTTCTTTGTCACTATCATTGATACATCATCATCATCAAATTGGGTCCACATAGAAACTGGGTCCTCATAGAGATCCTAGGTCCACATGGGTCCACACATAAACCCCAACAACCACATAGAACCGTGTGCAAATAATAAACCTTACATAATATAGAGAACCCATAGCAATGATCAACACATCACCATAAGACTAGAAAATGTCCTTCATAAGAGATCCTTATCCTCCAAGTACCTTCGCTACCAAAAATTTTCTAAGAGATCACAAGCTTGAATACACTACAAATTTGAAAATACATCATGAATTTATAGTATTGTTGTCCCTAATTTTAGTTTCTAGGTTGATCTGGTTGAACGATCCTCAATTTTGTAGCTGGGTCATTGGATGGAAAAATTCACATCTCCTCATTCCTAGGGATTTAGAGGGACATCCATATACCATTGGAAAGATATTAGAATAATCTTTCAAACCATGTAACTTTTTCTTTCATTTGAGTTATTTGTGTAGGGTAAAAATTCCCTCAAAGATAAGGTATCCAAATTGACCACAAATAATACTTTCAACAATCTTCATCTTGCAATATTTATCTTGGACATCTGTAGGCTTATTCACTTGACTTTAGTGGATTCTTCACTTGGTTTTAGGTCTTCTTAAAAGCATCTTCTCGTGAGGGCCATGCTTAAATCTACGCCATAAGGGGACCACTTTGGAGACTCCTTCAAGTAAACCCACATGTTCTTCATGCCGATCAATGACTGATTTTGACATCAATGACAACACCATTCAACATGGGACTCCCACATCGTATGAAAATGACTAAGTGTCAGGATTGCGAAAACAAAAATGAGGCTAAGTAAAAATGCATGGGCTTGTGGGTCTATGGACCTAGGGATTTGATAATAGCCTGATCCACAACCCACATTTGAAAGAGAAATGCGACTAAGTAAAGAAAATATGAGAAACAAATAAAGACAAGGGAAAAATACTAAGGATGGATGTGTATTCACTAACATTGATCAACGAAATTAGATCAACAATTATGTAAATTGCTCATTGGATTGCTCCATTGGAAAGATCAAAAGATAAAAGGTGAACATGCTAGGTTTCTTCACATATTTGGAAGAGAATGTGATATTTGTGTTGTAAGCTTACCAAATTCACACACCATTTGTCATCATCAAATTTGGAGGAAACAAAACCTACAATAAACAATGCATTCTCTCCCCAAATCTTGCTCTTATACATACTTTGCTAGAGAATTACGACATGAGCATATATACATTCACTATAAATGATGAATGCATGGTAAATACACATTCAATGTAAATCCCTAAGCACATACACGTTCATTGTAAACATTGTAAGCACATGGAAAATACATGTTCATTGTAGATGCCCATTTAATGTCATTTTAAGTTTTCTCACACGAATTCAATTATAAATATTTATTCATGGCTATAAACTATGAGTCATTGGCCTTCTGAGGACACATTTTCTTATGAGCATGCTCATCCTCACATTTTACTTCTCAAGAAACACACACTTAAGGTAACTTTAGCAGTGTTTTGCTTCTTAGGAAACACACATCACCATAATTCCAGCTCCAGAAAATCATTAAATAACTCATCCTCTAATCCATTTCATAGCCAAATTGTGATTTTAATTTTCTTTGAATCTTCATTGATAGTGATAGAAGGGCCATCAATGAACATGAAACTGCTACTGCTATAACCTAGATCAAAATGCATTCTTCAAAGCTCCAATTGTAACTTTGAAAACAAATAAAATGTGGCTCTATAATTAGTAAGGATTAAATGCTATATGTGAAAAAAGAGGGGATAACACCAATTGTTTGTTACCATATGGATAATGTGTTAACCCTAATTTTCCCATCATAAGTATCAGTGCATCATAAGGATAGTGTATCATATTCGTATTATTTATGAATATTTGATGAGGAATTTGAAATCCTCTTTCATTCATCGTACTCAATCGTATATGAATCATGGAAATATATGTATTTCCTTTTTAATATATGTAATTAATCTATAAAGCTTGTCATTTTGTGAATAACCACTTGTTTGGAAATAAACATCTTATTAGTCTCTCTCCATCATGGTAGCTAGAAGAAAATGGTTGATAGCAAAGAAAATAGAGATAACCCCATAGTCAAGAAAGGTGATGAGAAGTATGACCAATGAATTGGAATTCCTCATGATTATGAAACAAGCTTTATGAATTATGATGGGCTTGGAAAATGTGTATATTATGTGAGTTTATGAGTTTTTCAATTTTACTATACAAATGATGAATGGTGTTTGTAGGTAGTAGTATTGAAAATAATTGGTGTTGTAAGAAAAATACTAATATATTGATTCTGACCTTTCCTCCCTTCCTCCATTGTCCTTATCTATCCTCCCTAATGATATAGGAAAACTAGAATTTCCTTGTTCGAATTGTTGAACCAATATGTATGGCCTCCTTTTCATGTATTCATCATCTTAGGTCACATGGGGGCATATGGATGGTAGAGAGAATATAGGTAAGATGAAGAACATAGATGGGTGGATGAGCCATATGCATGGATTTCCAAGTCCAAGACTCAATTCTTCACATCATAAGGTAATTTTCACACAGCTCAAATTAACTTTAAATGCCTAATTTATTCATCATTTAAGGTCACATGCGGACACAAGGATGGTTGAGGGAAGTAAAGTCGCATGGGGACCACATTGAGGTGAATGAGCGAGATGCATGAATTTCTGAAACTAATCCTTAGTTATCCATGTCATTGTACCTAGACTTAAAACAAAATACAAAATTTTTAATAATTTCACAACGAATCAATGCAAGAAAATTATTATAAGAAATATAACTTTAATTACTATTTCACAAATAAAATGAGAAATATTTATTTATTCATAATAAATAGACAATAACAAAAAACAATTATGTACTTGAGTATAATGCATTCAGAAAACACCACCCCAATTTCCTTCGATGTTCCATTACACTTGGATCAGGGGTATGCTAGTTAACCTTTTCCCACACCCAATACTATTCTCCACTCATATTCTAAAGCCTTTCTTACCCGTAATTTGATATATGTTCAAGTCTACACCCATGATGAAGCTAATCGTCTTTAACCTTAACCCTAAATCATTATTTCCATTTTATTTCCATGCCCATATTAAACTTGTTGCCTCATGCTTTGAATTCTTAGTATATCTTGTTATCCTTATTCTTCTTATTTGCAATGCATTTTATTTATTTTTTTATTCATTGATGCATTCATTGTTTATGAGTATTAAATAATTGAGGAAAAGTTTTATTTAATTTTATGTTTAATTCGTAATAGTCAAATAAATATATATATATATATATATATATATATATATATATATATATATATACATATATATATATATATATATATATTTCAACAATTTTTTTTTTTTTTTTTTTTTTTTTTTTTTTTTTTTTTTTTTTTTTTTTTTATATATATATAAACTTTTATCAATGTTATGATTATTTTTAATTTTTTTTAAAGGTGATATATATATAAACTTTTTATCAATATTTATGATTTTTGAAACTTGTTAGCATTAATTTAGTTTTCACTTGAGAAGTCATATAGCCTTTCCTTGTCATGTATTTCCATATTTTCCTCCATGAGAATTATTGCCATATTTTATGAGATAATAGTTGTTAATACTATTTTCCTCTCATGTTATGAACATATAGGATTTCTCAATGGGATTCTCTAAGCTCTTCATCTAGTATTTAATTGTCTCTCCACTCATCAATTTATTTTCCTACAAGATACTCATGAATGCATAGGAGAGACATTAGCTTTGAATTACAACACATGTAGATCTAATATGGTGGATTTCCCAACAACTAGATTTTATCAACATTACGAGTCAACATTCATCCTATATCCTTCACAATTTCTCGATGGGAGAATAACAATATCAATTCCAAGAATATTCCATTAGAAACTCTTCCATTTCATTGTTTTCCATTGTCCCTCCACTACAAAAAAAAATGACATTTTATCCTTAGATTAGCACCACTATTTTTGAAGGATTTGATAAATCCTTCATTCTCAAATAGTGGTTCATATGTGGGGATATACTAGTGGTGCTAATATTTTTGGTCCAAAAGTGGTGTCAATGTGGGGATATACTAGTGGTGCTAAGATTTTTGGTGCAAAAGTGGAGCTTATGAAGGATTTTGGTTTTGGTGCTAAGTGCATAATAGGTGGAATTCCATGGTGCACTATTACATATAGGCTAAAAAATCGATGAACTATTACGACGATTGTGATAAAATCAATTTTTTTGTCGAAAAAAATTAAAAAAAATGAAATTTTACTGTTTTTTTTTTTAAATTAGTCCCGATAACGTCGGATTTACGACGTGTTCTAAGGTCGTTGGAAGTACGACGCCCAGTTCCGACACTTTAATATAGTCGTTTGTAGGTCAACATAATGGTCATTGACTTCAAAATGGTCAACCTTAATTTAGGGTTATAGTCGTCGGAATTTTGACGATGACAAATCTATAAATTAGTTAATTCGAACCAAATTTCGACTAATTTGTTATAGTTGCGACATCTTTTGTGTTATATCTCTACTAATCTTCATTTTTATGTGAAGGTTTGCTTGTTTATTAAGAGATCGAATTGATCTTTGATCTATAGAGCTTAGTTTTGTGATCATTGTTCAAGGCGTGCAAGAGGATTTTAGACTTTGAAGGTTAGTTAAATATTTTTTTTCTTTTGTCTCCTTTAATATTTTATAACCTTATACGTTTATGTAGATTTTA